>JAEUWS010000109.1:0-34946 GCA_018524945.1 Podaxis sp. C-F-92630
GGCGAGGAACCACAGGAGGCCTTGAGACTCGAACGAAGGAGTCCCGATGCCTCTTATCTTAGCGCCTTGAACGAGGTCACACTCGCTGAATTTGTTGTGACTTTTAGAGAAAACCCCGATGCCCCAAACCCTCTACCAGCCTCAACCTTATAGTGCTCATTATAATCGGGGGTGATTAGTGACTTCAAGCTGCGGACGGATTCTCAGTCACCTTTCAGCAGGCACAAATATACAACTTAACGCAGAAATATCATGAGATCAGGTATCTTCGAATGAGTTGAAGGACATGTTAAGAAGGGCAGAAGACACCAGTTTCCTTCACTAATGGACACCAGACCTATTCTTAAATTTTTGTGAAGTCGTGTAATGGCTCACCTAGGAACGCAGCACTGGCCTGATCAGTGCCATCCATCTCGGGAATTGTGCAACCCAAATCTGCAGTATCGCAACGCGAGCGTCTGCGATTGGGGCTTTGTCGGAGCCGAATCCCGTGCAGTTGAGACGTACCCTAAAATATACGGACCTAAGAGGAAGGCATTGGGTAGCTTTCCTCGATATCAAGCGACAACCAATTACTACGACTATGTATGTGAGAATTTCCCATATGTACCTTCAGACCAACCTCGGCGGAATCAGGGATCTCATTGACTCCAGGTATCTCCCTCTTGAGCTTCTATTGGGTCGACTATGATGATCCTCAAATCTACCAGTGGCAGTGGTGGGTACCGAATACCGTATATTTAGTCACATCTCGTAAACTCGTGGGTCCACCGATCTTTTGGGCTTGTGGGCTCCCCAAGTATGGTATGATGAAAAATAATCCAAGCCATTATATCCCGGAAGTAGGTATCAAATCCATTCTATTTTCCGAGAGCCAAAGGCCACGGCAAATCCGATCAATTTTTCCACAGGGCCGAATCAGTAAGCCTCGCGAACCGTCTAGGCGTCAGTTAGAGGCAGAAAACAATATTTTTCCTCCTAGAGCTATGCAAGCAGAAGGGTCCATAGAATGTTGCCCTCAATCTCCTCAGAAAACCATATATAGGCTGACTGACAATTACTGGCACACACCCAAACACTGCTTCTTGGCAAGCAGTGACCCTGGATGGTGCGCTAGTGGAAGAAGTTGCCTAAAGAGGGGAACAAAAGAATCTGGAGATCCTCAGATCCGTGTAAACCAATGTAGGATAAAGTGGTCCTGAAACGGTCTCTCGTTACAAGCAAGAATAAGAGAAGGGAAAAAGAAAAAAAAAACTGGAGTTTGAAGAGGACAAACGGTGATGAGCTCACCAGGGATACACGAATTAGGCTCCTGAGCACTTTATTTGTATATGGTCGCTAAAGGTACCTACGCATTATCGATGGGGCTGCTACTCGTTACCAGTCGATGTTTTAGGAAATTTGCATGATCTTGGCCAGGGTTGGCAAGATTGATGGATTCAGTGGGTGTCCTGTGACGGCAGGATGGGATGCGGGATGCGGTGTATGCACGTCAAATATCAGGGTGCCTACTTTTGGGGTAGATTAATCGCTGTGTACTCTAGGATACAGGAAAACTCCAGCAAAAACGTGTGCTGTGGACGTCATTCGCGAAATAGTTCGTGGACATTCTGCATCTTACTTCTGGTCATGACCTTTCCTTGGACGAGTCCTAGTATACATAACCCTCCCCCTTCTTTAAAATCTCCTAAACCTCCTTCGCGTCGCGCAGAACCCCCCTACACGAGAGATCCATTCATGGCTTTGATGGACCCAAGCATCGAGCATCTTGGTGCAGAAGTTAACTCAGCGGCCAATGTCAACAACACCGAACAATCTTTCATCCTTCCTCCACTCCCTCACCCAACACCTATCGACCTCAACAATATGTTCCTTGGACGAAAGTCCACATCGCATGCCCGCAGACAAAATCCTGGGCATATTCCTCGACCTCGCAATGCTTTCATTCTCTTTCGCTGTGATTTCGTTCAGCAACATGTACCTAACGACGTCATAAGCGACCACCGGGATCTTTCTCGGCTCGCTGGTTCTCTGTGGCGAAAAATGACCGACGAGCAGAAAAGACCGTGGTTCGAAAATGCGGAGGCGGAGAAGCGATACCATTCGCAGCTATTCCCGACCTATCGCTACGCTCCCGGCCCCGGTAATCGCCCTAAACGGGTTTACCGAAGAAAAAAGCTTCCGGTGCCCGACGAAGTTTTGCTCAAAGACCACCACCACACGGAGCGTCGAGCGATCTCGTGTCCCGCTGCACCAGAATATCCGCCACAGGTCCAGACGAGGTCCAGCCCCGCGCCACCTGTCGCCCATGACGATAGAGTCCAGAATCCCCAATACGTTCATCCAGTCTATCGCCCATATCAATCAATGAAGCTCTCTGAGAACAACCGCAGCTCCTCTATTCTCGACTGCCGAGATCTTTCGTCCTCTTCTCCGGCCACTCACCTCCGTAGCGGCCTTATACAGATCCCAAAGCAAGATGAGCTCTTCAATTGGGAGGCTCCGTTACTTGAACCAAGCCCCTATAATCAGCAAGGACTCTGGCTGCCCATCACATCAGAGGTAAGTCAAGATGAACCTATCCCAGTTGTACGTCTTCGATTCGCTCAAACGACATGGCTTACAGGCGCCCATTCCGGAACCCGTCTACTGTTATACAGGATACTCCCTTCCAACAAACGCCTTGATACCGGGTTGGAGCGCGGACTCCCTATACAACATGTGGGAGGACCTGGAAGCTTTCCATGATCAATCCCATTATCGGCGTAGCCTTAATCTGTATAGTGACCCACAGAACCACGCTGCATCCGCCTCCCAGGAGGCACCTTATACGTCGTCTTCGGCATCGAGTCTGGACGAGGTCTATGGTATCCGTTCCGCTATCACCGGTTCTCCTGCACATTCACCTATTTGAACCAACGCCGTTGCATTATTTGTCTTATTCCTCTGTATCGCATTATTAATCAGCCTATTCTTTTAATGGAAATCTTGGACACACATACTTTGGTTGCATTGTCCCGTATCCACGTAATGTTTCTTGTAGCATAGCATTTTACGAATCGACATATCTAGCCAATGTCATGATCGAACAAACCCTGAGCGCTAACTACTAGACATCCGAGAAGGAACAACAACGCGTGGTATGCTTCTTCCAGCTTTTTCTCCTCTGCGTTCTTTTTAAATCTCTTGTTCATACATATCTTCACCTCCCCAAGGGTCCTCATCGTCTTCTTTCTCGTCTTCACTTCCGTTTTCCAAATCGTCGTCGTGTGGCTGTGGACCCGGCGTCCTTTGTGATGTTGGCTGCGACGGCGCAACGGTGCCAGCCTCCTCCTGGATGATAACCAACGGAGCACTTTCATCTTCGCTCTTGTCGTCAGCCCCCATGGTATATAAGTCATCCTCATCTTTGTCGTCGCTGATAGCTTTCAACGATTGACTGAAGGATGGTGGAGTGTTACTGTCGACGAAAAGGTCTTTGAGGGCATCGTAGTTTATTCGTTTGCTGTACTTTGGATTTTTCTTGATCAGATTTCTCACAGACTCGGCTGCTGTACTGCCAGAAGGTGTGGTGGTATCCCGAGGTTTGTTCGACCGTCGTTTCTAAAAAAAATGAAAGTATGACGTAAGCTATCGAAAAATATGTGACGACGTGGAATTGAACCTTTCGACTCTTGGTGGTGGAGTTCGAGTCTTGTTGTTCCCCTTTGGCTACACAACAAACCCGTTCAGCAAAATTACACATCAAATCGATCAATCCCATCCCTTTTTCAAGCTACGGACGCGACGAATGGGTGACGATAAAGCAGACAAACGACTTACCGGCAATCGCCTCAAGATAATCTCGGTTCAGTTCAACCCAAACACGTTCTTTTATTCGGACTTCTTCTTCACTAAGGATGAAGCGATCCAACTCGTCCTCATCAAGGCCCAATAGCTCGTTTCCCACGGTAATTTGTGCTAAACGTCGCTGCTCTGCCTCGTCCAAGGCCTCACTTAGCTTAGCGCCCTGGGGATTCTGCAGAAACGTTGAAACTTCTTCTGCTAGAACTGTCGAAACGGTCTCGTCGACGAAATCAGACGGCGGCATCGTCAGTGTCGGCGTATCTGTAGGGGAGATGGCGGTATTCAATGACTGCTGAAGAAGTGTGGGGTCGATGTTTTGATTGTCTTCCAATCGAGGTATCGAATTCGGGGTCACTATGGGCTCTATTGCACCGGCAAGGATACCTTGTTGCAAGATTGCAGGATCGATCGGGACGCGGGTAGTTTGGAAATGGATTGGAACGTCAGGTGGTACGTCAGGAGCCTCCTCTTCGTCACTATCGTCGCCTCGTTTCCGTTTTCCCTTCCTCTTCTTCTTCCCTTTCTCCTTTCCTTTGATTTCCTCCAACGGAATACCATTCGCCGCAGCCTCTGCCGCCCGCTTCTCCGCCTCTTCGCGTTCCCTTCCTTTTGTAAACGCCGGGGGGTCCATTTCCTCATCCAACCATACGCTGCGGAAATCAGCCAAGGTAAGACTTCCACTGGGTGTCGCTTTGAATTCATCCAATCGCTTTTTTAGGGTGGTATCGGCAATTTTGACAACTTGGACGATCTCCTCCACTGAACGGCGAAAATTGTTCATACGAGCAGCTAGAAGGAGGGCGGCACCACATATACCCGCTGGCCGGCGACCCTTCGTCATCCAATCACGGTCGAATCGCTGTACAAGGCGAACAGCATCTGTGGCAACCTTGTGAGTTTCGTCACCGAACTCCAGTAAAGCGGCAAAACGGGAGATGTAGTGAGACGGATCGACGAGGGGGAGCCGCAGGTTGAGGGTTTGTACAAGTTGCAAATACGTATGCCCAAGTTCGAAGACATTGACCTAGATAGAGGTGAGATGGACGGGAGGGAAGATTGGGGGTGTGGCTTACCTGTAGAAGGTCCGAGAAATCGATGAGCATATAATTTCTCGTCTCTTTCTGCCGACACGCCACGTAGAGACAAACGGCAACCACGTTCAAACTCTTCCTGCCTTTCGTAAACTTGTGTTCCACAGCGAGAGTATACATCCTACGAGCAGCTAAAACGACGACTTCCGACAGCCGGAGCACATTGGCTATGTTTTGAATCTTTTTTGTTGCTGGTGGGTGGATGTCAGAGACGTGATTGAATTGAGAGATGGTACTTGAATACACACCATTTTCGATGGTTTGTTCGCGTGAGTCACTGCTGCTCCGGTTTCCATATGGGCCTCCCATTCGAGCATGAGCTGCAGACTAATCAGACAGACGAAATATGAAACAAGGAGCAACATACTGGCACCCTGGGCAACAAAAGACCCCTGTACGATAGCTGCACCACTGGCCGCTTCTCCGAAAGCAATTTCGTTCACGATAGTATTCTCTTCAACGACCGTTCCACAAGTGACGCAGAAGCCATTTCCTGCAGCATGGTCATACTCAATAACAGTCCCTCCGCAATCGCTACAAACCGCCTGACGAAGGAAGTCAAACAGGGAAGCCTAGACAATTACTTGCGAGGAATACTCACCATTTAGCGCCAAAAGTCCAGATTTGATGACTAACCAATATTCGGAGAAACTAGATTTCGAAAGGATGGAGGATCTTGATTACATATAATACAAGTGGGACGAGATGCCTAGAGAGAAATAATGATAGAATAAAGCAACAGAGAGACCAGTGCGTAGGGAAAGAATCCTCGGGTGAGTGATGATGTGACAAGATCAGTGTGTGACAACGTTATCATATCACTCGTGACGGACTGATCACGGCGATCAGGGCTGAGCTCGGGGCTTCCTTCACTCGCGACATCTGCAGGTTCTTCAAAACAAGCCCATATGAATTATCAGAGCAACTATGGCAATCAATATGCTACTGCATGCACTTGATCCAATCCTTCTAACACCATTCATGTCCTCCTGACCGTTGGAAGTGTTCGTGCTATTCGTGTTGTTCGGTGGAGGGGACACAATGTCGATCCTACGGGTTACAAGACCAATATATCGCAACATGAATGGGGGACAAGTTACGCCATCGACTACATCCAAAATCTTATGGACTTACGCTATCCCGTTAAGTTGACTGGCTGCTGCGAATCCTTGTCCTATGTCGACGAAGTCGAGCAGGACAAACTGCGGTTTGCGATTGGCTCCGCTCAGTGGAACGCAGCCATTGACGTTGGCGATGATACTGAAGAACTGTTTTGAACGTGTCCGTGGGTCGAAGATACATTCACTCACGACGTAATGCTGTTTGTGGTCGGTGCGTCAAGGGGGTCGCTGACAATGATTCCGTCACCAACAGGGAAAATGTTCTTGTTCAAGGAATGGTTGATCATGTACGAGTGGTCAGCGATGGACAAAGGTCCACTTATGCGGTCCACGCTACACGGAAAGTTGGGATCTGTGACACTAAATGGTGTCTCCCAGATCTATGACGAGGTTGGCAATCGTGGGCTTTATCTCTGAACAATTGTGCTTACCATGTCGAACTCCGGCAGGATGAAATTTACTCGGGAAGGATCAGCACCACTGTCAAGGAAGACTACGACTCTCTTTCCACTATCGATCATCTCGCCAAGAGTGGGCCATTCCGAGTTCTTCATTGGAAGGTGCGGAGGCACGTATGCCAGAGGTGTAATCCCTTTGCTGCGAGTTAGAAGATGCTAAAATTCGGTGATTGTTGCGCGTACCAGAGCCATCGAACGCAGGCTTCCAGAAATCTGCCACTGCCAAGCCTTCTGGGTTCGTGAAGATGAACGTGATGACTTCATTTGGGTTATTGTCCAGGAAGGTCTTGACCAGCTTCAGGTAGTCCACTACCGGTCCACCATCAAATAACAACTGATAACGATGTCTCTCAGTGGCCCGTTCAGCCAGGAAACTAGTGCACTTACACAACTTGTGTGGCAAAAGTGGATAACACCGTCGTTCCTACTCTCAAGTCAGCTTCATTCAAATTCACAACGTAAAATCGAACACACAGGTGCGCTTGGGCTTGCAGCAGCCTAACCCCAAGCCGCAACTGCGTCGGTATGTCGACTTGTTGGTCCCTGGAAACTACGGGAAACTTGACTCAGGGCGTTTCATGGTGGGGGGAACGAGGGACATACGAATCAACGGGTCAGAGCTGAACGCAAATGAGTCGTGGGCTCCAATGACTGTCACATTAGAGTAGCTTCGGTTGCACAGCTCAGCATGACCGTTGCAAACAGTAGCCCTGAGTACATCAGTTAGTCCTCACCTCTCACAGATGTATATTCGACTCACCTTCGTTGTGGCAGGTACAACCCAAACGTACAATGAGTTACTCCCGCAAAGACTAGGAGCACTTGGAGGAACTTCTGCATGGTGTCAGCACGAGAATCAACGTGGGGCGGCCACCATGATATAGTACCGAAGAAGACGACTCTGGGAACCGTCACCAGTCATAAGTTATTGCTCTCAAGCACCCGATTTGGGATGGTTATGTCTTCGAAGCAATACTATAAATAAGCCTGGGTTTGATATGTATTGTTTTCCTGGTTTCGTAAGTTTGTCTCCGCGTGCTCAAACTGATCTTCACATTCGTTGACCACACGTGTTTGTCCCTCTTGGCTAGACGAGGCTAGACGGCACCTGACGACACTTGGTTTAGGCGCCGGCTATCATTTGCTGGAGTACGGTGTTTGCTCGTGACATTATTGACCATGTGATGACATCGCCCACTGACACTTATTTGACAGATCGTTAGTAACAACTATATTAATTCAAGAGGGTCCATAAAATAGTCCTCTTCGGTTCACTCAGAGTCAATGAGGCAGCCCAGAGATGGCGTGAATGCCATAGATTCCTGATGAGTGACACATTATATATTGCGGTGGGTGGCTATTTTCGGTGTAACCAAATGGTTACTAGTTAAGTTTCTGGAAGTGGATTAGGCGACACATTGAGGACCTAGGGCTTGATCCTCCTGACCTCCACCTCTACAGTCGTGGACAATCAAACTCGACAAGTCCCGTATCTCAGGATCAGCTCGTTGAATTTCCTAGACTTTCTGGCAGATGATTCAGATTTACGAGATACGTCGAAAAACACATCTTTCAGAATATTCCCACGGCTTTTTGACCTGTGCCAAAATTTTTTGGATTTTTTTCGGTCCGTAACTAGTGGATAAGTCAATTGTTTTGACCAGTTATAGCATCAAGGTGCATCATTGCCTGCCCCAAAACGGCTCAGTTACCCTTCTGCTTGCGAATAGTCCATGCAGCAGCTTTCCCTGTCAGGCCAATCCGGTATGCACTCATAAACAACCAGGAGGGGTTGACAAAACACCTGATGACATCAACTGGGCATGAGTCAAATGCCCCGTACGCAGCTTTCTTTGCATCTTCAAAGGTCTTCTTTGGGGCCTGTCAGCAGCGGTACTTTGCCATCCCCAATACTAGTAGACAGATCTTGTCAGAACAAATAGCAAATACATTTGGGGTCTCACCATCTCAATCGGGTTCAATTCACAGTGAAATTTCAGTAAAAAGATGCATTCATGACCCGCATCATGAATAACCTTCTCAAGCATTGTGTAGACTGGTTTCTGAGGCCAGCAAGGTTTCGTTTGACCTTCTTTTTCGGTGGCATGGGGCAGATATGGGTGGTAAGGTACTTTGTATCTGAATTGTTGATAATTTAATTACATCATATCTGCTCGTTAGTTTTTGGTGATTTTTTGGTATCAGACCCCGCTCCCTAAAAGGAGTCGATTCCGCATATTTTTGGATTTCTCCATAATTTTTCTGACATTTTGCCAAAATTTCAACACATCATCACCTTATTTGGACATTTCCGGTGGAATGGCTCATTGGTTTCATATAATTTAAGGTCCATCAGATAGCACTCGTCAAATAGAACCGTTTCCAAGTGTTTTCGGAAAAAACTATGACTTTTACCTAACTTGTCGATTTTGATTGTCCACGACTGTACCTGGAAATGACTCGCTTTCCAAGTTTGTTCAAGGGGGCAGCCTACTGTCATAGGCTTCCAATCAGGGACTAGAGCTACATTTAGGGCGATCTTGAAACAATCTCCGTTGGCGCAAGGACTCGGAGTACGCAGTTTTGTGAACGTACTCCCAGCGGGAGATCCGGATTCTATCATTGCTACAGCTTCTCTTGTTTACTCCACAACTGACGCCTCATTGCATCCTCATAATTGGCCACTTGTCCTACCTGAGGTAATCCTTCCCTATGTCACTTCCTGAAACAACCATGGGTTTTTTGATGGCCGTTTTCGACTATCATGGTCTTAAAACAAAAACTTAGGTAGAAGCTCGTGTTTGATGAGAGACTTACTAGTCGTGCAGGGTACAAAGGTCTGATAGCATTCTGGACCCTCTAACATCCCACAAGCTCAGGCCACGGTATTTTCTTTCCCAGATATCTTTCTACCTCTTACCGTTATGATGTTCAGATGCCCGAGCCTCAGTCTATTAATGATATAGTTGGCTGCAGATGTAAGGCGACCCAGTGTCATCAGGCTGCACGAAGAGCAGCATTACATCTTTGTTTTGTGTAAAATAGATACCGGTGACGCGGTGTAGGATTAGTACAGCCCAGGTAAGGCCGAATCAATGAGGAGCAATAGGATGCCGAAAAGGCGGTCAATCTTCGTGGCTCTATGGTTTCTGCTCAGGGAGGTATGTCCTTCGTTTCTTCGTGTGGCTTAGCAGCATTTTTGCGGCCCATACATAGCTATAACCGTCCACCATCGTTTCGACGACAAGCAGCCATATCAAGAAAACAAGAGCAAGGCCTGAATTACGTGGGTTCTTTCGTGTCTATCTTCATATCTCTTGCCTCGAGCGTATGTATTTGGGTCTCAACACTTAACCGTGAACTAATAGCCGTGGAATATATCCCTATAGACGTGCGTTTCATCTAACATGGGTAGTGATTGCCATCGGGGCTATCATGCACACCCTGACGTTTCGCGTCCACAACACCTCCTTGAAACTCGATGGGAGTATCGTCTTTAGTTTCGGTCTTACATCACCCATATTCCTCTCCACTTTTATTGCAAACCCCGAAATTTTCGGGATACACACGTCCGGGGGCCTTCACGCTCCTTGGTTTTGCTTTGGCCCTTTGGCGGGTTTTCTATCGGGAATCGGCGTCGTGGTGTATTCAGCGGATCTACTGTACCAGGATAATTACTACTAAGATACTGAGTGTCGATGGCGATGCCTTTAGAGAATCCAAGAAGGTCAGCGCAGCAAACCCGAGCCCAAGAGAGGGCCAATCGGGACGAAGGGAGCGGATTCTTTATCCCCCCAACTTATACTTGCTGTAATTTGCGTCTGCATCAGATTGTACCATGGCCGCATAATGGGCCAACATTCCACTTTTCGGCGGATCCAAACTGAGTTATACTCGGTATATCCCGGACTTTTTCTTTGTCGTCTGACTTATAGGTGAAGTCCCACTCCTTTCTGTATATATTCATTATAAACGCCGGTTTTCTGACTGTGTTACTATCGTCATCGGCGCCTCATCTTGCACTCATGTTCTTCATTATGGAATTTCTGAGTCATAACGACATCTCAATTGTTTCCTCGTGGCGTTGGGACACTACGGCATTAATTAGTGCATTCCGGCCTGTCGTCGCTGGAAATCTCCCTCCATCTGTGGAGAGCTGGCGTAATTTTGGCAGAGGTCGCTAATCACAATAATAGAAATGGAGGTTTTGTTTCGACGTGGTGATGGATCCTATACAATCCACAAAATCCAGACAGCCTTGACGGTCGCAGGATTTTTCATGTATTTCCTGTTCTGGAAAGGATATTTTCGTCGACATATGAACCGGGTCCTGCCCCAGTCTTAGACTGAGTTTTATTTATATTCCTGTTTCGCATTACATCCCTGCATGACCTATATACCGACTAAGATGAGTGCCAAGCGGCCGAGCCTGCAGTTTCCTATCCATACTCCATCAGACGTACGCTGTATATGTATCTGCTGCACTTGAATTAATTAACGCAGTGTTTATTCCATTATCCGGCTTGAGAGACGCGTCTCCGCCCGCCCTTAAGTCGTCACGTGCCTTTGAGAGACCACAAGTAATTTCGTCATTGCTTAATGACTTGCGCTCGCTCAGACTTCCATGGCTAGTTCTGCCAATAATGCCGCACATTCTTCTATCAAACCAATAGATAAGACATCCATTCACCGTATCACCTCTGGCCAAGTCGTTATCGATCTTCAAACGGCTGTCAAAGAGCTCATCGAAAACAGTCTGGATGCTGGAGCGACAAATATAGGTGGGCCTGTTCTTACGGTATTCTCCAATCGTTTCAAACCCTATATGTCATTTAGAGGTCAGATTCAAACAGTATGGCTTGGTGAGCATTGAAGTCGTCGACAATGGTACGGGAATCGCGGAGGAAGATTACGACTCCATTGGTATGTTCTAACGGGGAATCCGGTGTGCAGGCTTGTTACTAATTTCACTATTCCAGGCTTGAAGCACCATACATCTAAACTGGCCACATACACGGATCTCACAGAACTGCGGACATTCGGGTTTCGTGGCGAGGCACTGTCATCTCTATGTGCCCTTTGCCAATCGGTTCAAATCACGACCTCGGCGCATCCTCCCGTAGGGAATTGTTTAGACTTGGATGTTAGTGGCAGAGTCAAGTCTCGCAAAACAGTGGCACGACCGGTGCGAGCCTGCCTAATATATTTCAGTGTAGCGATTAATAACCTATCTCAGAAAGGCACGACAGTCACCTTGAAGGGTCTATTTAGTACTCTTCCTGTGCGCCGGAAGGAGCTTGAGAGGAACATCAAGAGAGAGTTCGCCAAAGCACTCGGACTGTTGAACGCCTACGCACTCCTTCCTTGTGCGGTAGAACCTGGTGTTCGCTTGAATGTTACCAATCAGTTGGATAAAGGTGCAAAGTCACAGTTGCTCAGCACGCAAGGAATCCCTTCAATACGGACATCCGTGACTGCTTTATGGGGTCCCAAAGCGCTCGACAATATTGTGGACTTGGATCTCAATATGGAGGTTGAAAGAGAGCGGGGAAGCAGGAGAGTTGCGTGAGTCAGATTCATCGTTCGCTGACCCTAAATAACACGTCTCACTAGCTCCCAAATTTTATCTTCCGTTGATGAAGCACCGTTGCAAGTACGCGTCCGGGGTCTGATCTCCAAGTTCAACGTCGCTTGCGGAAGAACGGGAACAGATAGGCAGTTCTTTTACGTGAATGGTCGGCCTTGTACACTCAACAAGGCAAGGATATGATTTTAGAGGTCCGACAAACCCTCTCATAGTCATCAAAATGCAGATTCAAAAGACTTTCAACGAAGTGTACCGATCTTTTAATGCTACCCAATCGCCGTTCATCATTGCCGACTTCATTTTACCGACAGGTGTGTTGAAGCTCATGTACTGTTTGCTTCAGACTGATTTGTGCGCCATTTTAGATGCTTGTGATATCAACGTCTCTCCAGACAAACGAACGATTTTTCTACATAGTGAAGGTAATATGATCACAGCATTGAAAGTATGTGTATCTCTCTTCGTTTTTGTCACTACTGACCCATGTGATAGCTGGCTCTCGAGAACCATTTCAATCCTGCAAGGTCTACCTTCGACGTTGTACCAACACAGGTCAAAACCGTCCAAACATCTCTCGATCAACCCTCGACCCCTAAGCTGAGACTAACTGTCACAAACAACATGTCACGGTATTGCCAGCGCTCGGCCACTTCATCCGATGGGTCAGACCAATTCGTATCAACAACGGTCTCCAGCGATATTGTTGCAGAACCATCGAATGATCAATCCAACCCTACCATCAAGACACCGTTGTTTATCCCAGATCCCGATGACGATTTACCTTCGACATCGCCTTGCGTTGAGAGCTCATGCGATCTTCAGAATGAGCCAATGTCCATCGAGCCCGGGTCGAAAAACGTGCAACCCCAGGGCGACCGGGAACGCCATGATGAGGAGATTGTCATTGACACGACACGGGCATCGTGGAATCGACAATCATCCTCACAGATCATTCCCGACTCGCGAGAGACACCGACCATCACCGAAAGCACCAGAGAAGAGACTAACAGTCCGCTTCGAAGTTTAGCCGAGCGCAGGGATGCAATAGGGGGCGAAGATTCTAACCAAGATTCCGACACTGAGGAGCGCTCGCCCAAGAGGCAAAAATCTCAGCCAAAGACACTCGATGCCTGGATATCCACTAAACCTGCCTCGCTTTCTGGAAAGACGAGGGGTAGTGGTGCTACAAATGGAGTTACTACAGGGAATGAACTACCCACAAATGGAATTCGCTCGACGTCGCAAAGCAAAGTTCGAGAAGGGAAGATGAGTATGCACAAGTTCTTGTCTGGTTTTGCTTCTGGCGATAGTCAATCTCAAGTCGGCAGTCAAATGAAGCGGGCAAGAGAGTTGGTCGGTGAAGAAGAGGTACAGGGGGATGTAGAGATGGAGGAAGGGGCAGAGGAGGAGGACCAACAGTTAACCCTCGACTCCGAAGTCCCTGCCGTGGATGAAGTCGCCAACGCGTCTCCCTCATCTATACAACTCGAAGGCATCCAGGAACAAAATGCCGTCCAACCCTCAACTGAGCACGATCATGCTCAAAGCGACGCCGAAGTGGATGGCTTAGACGCATCATCGGTCCTCAGCTCCGTTCAAAACAGTATTTTGTCGAGTTCCTCTGTCCCTCGAGAGGAGCCAATATCTCGACCAGAAATAATTTGCAGTAGCGTCTGCGACGATATCACTGTCAAATTCAGTCTAGACAGAATCAAAGCCAATTGGTCCAGGTTAATGACGACCAAATTGGCGGATCAACTGTCAATCGGCCGCGATGACGGTGGTGCATTGGAGGATGCAGGGCTAACCAACACTGAGAACGAGGCTCGAGCGGCCGAGGTACTCTCGCGTATCATTGACAAGACAGATTTCTCCACGATGGAAGTGGCCGGACAGTTCAACCTTGGATTCATCATTGCGAGAAGAGTGAAGACGGATCCTCTTTCCGGTCGCACCATGGATGACCTTTTCATCGTGGATCAGCATGCGGCCGATGAGAAATATAATTTCGAAAACCTCCAACAGACCACGAACATTCAATCTCAGAAGCTATTCCAGTCCGTGGATATACCTGATCGTATTCCCATGCAATTGCTGACACATTCTTATAGGCCTCGGTCACTCGAGCTAACAGCAGCCGATGAGTTGGTTGCTACGGAGAATATGGACATTCTCAGGAAGAATGGCTTCGAAATCGATATGGACGAGACGGCCCCCTCGGGAACCCGATTGACATTGACCGCACAACCTGTCAGTAAGAGTACTGTTTTTGATATCAGAGGTAATGGCCTTCCATTCTCCTATCTGTTCAGTTGTTGACTATTGGGGTAGATCTCGAAGAACTCATCCATTTGATGCGAGATAGACCAAACGGACAAATGGTCAGGTGCTCCAAAGCACGCACCATGTTTGCTATGAGAGCCTGTAGGAAGAGTATCATGATCGGGATGCCGTTGAACCGACACCAGATGCAGGGCGTGAGGACTTGCACTCCGACTTCCCTCGAGATTTCGCGCTGATTACGTGTCCTAACAGGTTGTGCGGCACATGGGTACAATGGATCAGCCGTGGAACTGTCCACATGGACGACCAACCATGCGACACTTGGCAGATTTAGATGGTGTGAGACGACAGATGAAAGAAGTGGACTGGAAGAAGTTGACAATGAACCCATGATGATCTTATTTGGATATATCTAGTATGATTTCTCTCTCCTTGATCTATTTGTAGGTTTTCTGTTACCAATGCTATTCACCAACGGAGCTCCAAGAGTTTAATAAGTGGGTCCCGCAGTGTCTTGGTCATTTCCCACAGCAGTGAATCCATGTCCATCCATTCTATCAAGCGTGATGAATGCCATTTAGTCTGGGACAAAAGGTGTTTCGCCTTGTGTTGTTAAAATTTGGGGTTTAGCTCATCCTATGACACACAGCCTTAAGCCTATCTTGCGCATTCAGTCTGGAGAGACCGTTACTTTCGACTGCCTCGATGCCTCGAATGGTCAAATTACGCCATCTTCTACTTCAGCCACCATTGGAAATCTTATTTTTTCTCAACTTGATCAAGTGTGTGGGCCAGTCTATGTTGAAGGTGCTTTCCCAGGAGACACTCTCCAAGTTGATGTTATCAACCTCGAGACTGCAGAATGGGGATGGACGGGCATTATTCCTGGATTTGGCCTACTGGCGGACGAATTCGTGGAGCCAAACCTCAAGATTTGGAACCTCGAGCCCGCAAAAGAGGGATCGGGAGCAGAGCAGGACTATGCTTGGTTTGACAAGGCTAAAGGAATAAAGGTGCCTCTTCGGCCATTCATGGGAGAAATGGGTGTCGCTCGGGGAATTGAAGGCCAATGGTCAACTATACCCCCATACAATACGGGCGGAAATCTGGATACAAAATATTTGTATGCAGGATCACAGTTATTTTTGCCCATTGAGGTAGAAGGTGCACTGTTTTCAATTGGGGTTTGTCTTGTTGTCTGAACAATCCTGTCATCCTCTGAATCGCCGTTCAGGACGGGCATGCAGCGCAAGGGGATGGAGGTTTGTGTATGTCACCTTTCGAGATTGGACACCCTAACTCCACTTATGTGGCGACCGACAGAGATATGCGGTAAGCCTAAGTGGTAGATCAAAACACCGATTTCACCTGACTGTTATAATAATACTCAGGAACGGCTATTGAGACACCGATGAAAGTCACTGTTAAGTTGACTGTCCGCAAGGACCGGCCTTACACGCGGACACCTCATTTTCGCTTCCACAACCCGAAGGCTCCCAACACGCAGAGTAGCAGTCCGGAGGAGTATTACTGCGTCACCGGGATTGATCCGGACCTTCGAGAGGCAACGCGATCAGCTGCCCGTAATATGATTGAATTCTTGGGTGTCGAGCACGGTTTGAATAGAGTTGAGGCCTACATGCTGTGCAGTGTCGCGGCTGACCTGAGGATGCTTGAAGTGGTAAGTATGGTACCCTTATACAATGCATCCACGCTCAATAGCCTGTCTTGTGTGCTAAGGTGGACATGCCGAACTATGCAGTGCGTTGACCTAGGATTGCTTTTTTGATTATGTTTGATCTCTGATTTTTTGCAGATTGGGATGATGATTTCTCGATCAATCTTCCATCATTCATGATGCATGGGTAGTGCCTTCCGCGCCAATTGAATTATGGGCGTTTATATTCTGCCGAATAAGTTGACCTTTGCATGAATCATTTGCTACTTTACATTTGATTGCCATGAACAACGAATGGCTCTGTCCATGTCCCAACGATGAATATTGATATGACATCGGCAACGCCACTAGAAGCGAGTGGCGTTGAGAGGTTCACGCCCTTCGGAGGCTTCGAAGGTAAATTTTCGCTCCAGGTAAGAAGAATGATTGATATTTTCCATGGTCCGACGAGGGCGCAGAAATAGAAATTTGCATGGTGCCTTGCTAGACTCGGTGATATATATGTCGTCGCTGACAGTGTTCAAGGGACCGTGTTTCGACCTCGGCGGCACGGGCCAGACGTACCCTAAGTAGTACAGGATCCCCGATGCCAAATGCGTAAGCTTACGAGGGTGATCTGGAAGGGAATCCCGGTTGCATCAAGAACGCATCATGGTTAGTTACGCTATCCCAGGGTACATATCAATAGCCCCATGTGGCAACAGGCCGCCAACAAATGATAATATATACGAGATCTGTTGCATTTCATTTGCGGCCGTGAGCGTCTCTTCCCTTCGCATTTTCGTCTTCTACATCCACCCTGGAATTCTTTGGTTTCACAAGCCCACGCTACTCAGAAGCCCCGTCGTGTAAAAGATTGACGGAATGACTGCTCAATCCCACATTCCTCATAGCAGACTCAAACGCATGTCCATGCCAGCATCCGTCTCAACATCTCCTCCCTCCCCGACTATCAACCCGTTCTATGCGCGATGGTCAAGCACCCCAATGCCCGGAGAGACAGAGGAACAAGCGGCTGCTAGAGTCAAGACGTTCCAGGAGGCGGTGAGGAGAAGCAGGGAGATTGACGAAAGCCTACAGGAAACCAAGAAGCTATTGGAACAAAGGAAGAAGGCAGTTAAAATCTTGCTGTTAGGTGTGTAGCATAGCATGTGGAAAGGAAACGCTATACTCACCTTGACGGATAGGTCAGTCGGAGAGTGGAAAGGTATGTTCCCAGGCGCTGTTCGACAAGTAAACAAAGCTCACTAGCCAACCAGAGTTCTGTCCTGAAGAGTCCGTTTACTATTCCTCTCATTCAAGCTGGAAACTCATACTTCTTCTGCAGACTTCCAGTTGGCTTTTGCACCTCGCCATTTCGAGACTGAACGGTTGACATGGAAGTTGGTCATTCAGCTCAACCTCATCAGGCATGCCTCTTAAACTATTTCATATTCTCCTCTCGCTGACAATATCCCGGCGTAGTAACATCCGAACTGTCATCGAGACCCTCAAGGCAGAATGGGATCCCGCAACTCCTACAACGCCGGTAGATGCGAGCCCTGCTATCCGCAACTTCCGTCGAATTCGTCTTAGCCTATCGCCACTATTCATCATTGAAAGCAACCTCATGCGAATGCTCGCACCCGAAACGAAGGACCCCACAAGGGACGTTTGTGTGCGCGCTGGAAGTGGATGGAAAGCCTTACTTCAAGCCCAACGCCGCAGGCAACCTGCTCAGGCTTCGCCCAAGCGAAATGATAATGGTTCGACTGGAGCCTACTCTATAATAACAACCGGGACTGGAGCGGGTTTGGGAGTCAGGAGGCAATCCCATACATCGTTAAACAGTGAGAGTGATCCTAGTCAGGCATTGACCGCTCAACGTGAAGAGATTCTGTGGCTTTGGAGGGACGTAGAGGTTCGAAGTGTGTTGCGAAGGCGGGGCGTTAAGCTGGAGGAAACGGCCGGCTTGTAAGTGCACCTGTTGTAATCTCGGACCGTGCGCCGCTGATATTGCGTTAGTTTCATGAATGACGCCGAACGAATCGCTACAGCTGATTACGTTCCTACTGATTGTAAGTGATCTTTACGGGGAAGGCAGTGCTGTGCTTGATAGAGTCCGTAGCCGACATCATTCGTGCTCGGCTGCGCACAATCGGTGTTGAGGAACACCATTTCGTTGTTGAGAAAGGAGGAGATGCCGGTTCCGACGTATATATCACAGATGTGGGTGGTAGCAGAAGTCAAGTGAATAGTTTAGCCTCTTTCTTAGCTCATGCTCCTGTGCTAATCACTTTGTTTCAGCGAGCCTCATGGGTGCCATATTTCGACGACGGTAAGTCGGTAATTGCGTCGTAGTGAATATAGCTGAAACTTGGACAGTGCAAGCAATCCTCTTTCTGGCGCCCCTGGCCTTCAACCAAACTTTGGAAGAAGATCCACGTGTAAATAGGCTCGTGCGTTACTACTCTTCTTACGTGTCATCAACTTGGATACTGACTCAGGAAGAACCAATAGGAAGACAGCTTGAACCTATGGCGTGAAATATGTGCAAACAGATTGCTAGCCGGAGCTAATCTCATTCTCTTCTTCAACAAGGCAAGTTCATCCTCTACCTCGGATCCCTGCCTTGTAAGCTTCTCTGACGGTTGTCCATGTGTTATGCAGAAGGATGTATTAACATCCACGCTCGCTTCTGGCGTACAAGTTAAACGATACGTTCCCAGCTATGGGGATGCCCCAAATGATGTTCCTAATGTGACAAAGTGTCAGCCGTCGCCATCCTTCTCTGCTTCTCTCCCTTCTCACGTAACTCTTTCATTTCTGCCACAGACTTCAAAGACAAATTCAAGTCGTATCATGTACGCGGCTGCGATTCGTCTTAAATTATTTGCTGGGACACTCACGCGTTTGATCTTGCAGAAACGTTTGTCTCCTACTACACGACCCTTTATGTGCTATGAGACGTCTGCTATAGTAAGCCACTCTTGTGCTTGACGTCGCTCCGTAAAGAGTATCTAATTATGACATAGGATATCAAGTCTATGACAGTACTTCTCATCGGTGGTACGTCTGCTTTTGGCTGCGCCGTCTAGTATTTACCGACGTTTCTACAGTAAGGGAATCCATATTACGACAACATCTAAAAAACGGAGAGATGATCTAAGCCCTCACAAAGTCCGGCTGCGATCGTCTTCTGGCCTGCCACACGGCTCACCGTTATCGGAAGGTCGACTTGTTTTCCTTTCCTCATGATGCGGTTTCCATGAGAACATGCGCTTCGATTTCCTATCTTTCTAATGACCTCTGTCTATCTCGCGTCGGTTTTGTTGCTAATAGCTGTTTGTAATATTATTGATCATGTTTGTCAAATACCTTTCGTATATCTATCTTGCTCTGCTGTACCGCCCATATCATGTATCTTACCCCTTATTCCCTTTGGCCATTCTAACGACCAGATTCTGGGTTTCTTGTCTCAAGTGGAAGTTGAGAAATGTCCCGACACTCACACCCCAGTATCTCCAATGCGCATGGATCAGCTGGACAAACTTTCCTGACAACCCATCAAACTCAAGGTGTCATCCTCTATCATGTGCGACCATGGGCTTTATTTGACACTACTCACTAGTTATTTGCTGCAAAGCATCTCCTCAGATTGAGATTATTAAGACTTCAGTCCCACAACGGTGCCACCGTCTAAGGATCGTCGGCTTGATCAGGAATAGTACAGGGAGACGTCTATCAAGGAAGCACCTAAGCCAGTCACGCCCTGTGATATAAAAAGCACAGGAAGCCTCAAGGGAATTTGATCTGTAGTCAATGCCCCAGAATGCCTCTGGTTACTACTTAGATGATGGCTTAGACAACGGAGCCAATACGAAGACCTTCGAAAGTCATTTATGTGTCTTACTTTACATGGGGGCACCTCGCCCTTCTCCGTAACCACCGACTGTCGAAGACAGATACACATCTGCCTTCGAATTCCAATGATATCAGTGCCGTGGATCCGGAGGATATGGGCTGTGATGCGCGATCTATCCATTCAAGCGAAAACAAGAATGTTAAATGTCAGCACTACAAGGGATACGTGCAGCGCAGTCCATCATTTCATTTCATGATGAGTGGATCCAGTAGTCCGTGGTTGCCGGATTCTGAGGGTTGCAGTCTTAGGACAGGCGTAAATTCCGTTGTCTATGCCTGCAAGTCGTGCCCTTTAGAGCTGATCGGGGTTTGTCGGGTGGAGATATCGGATGAGAATTCGAGCTCGATTATGAAGTTAAGTAATGAAACGGCGAGGTGGTTTCTAACTCCCGTCGGATTTATACACCTATCATCGGATACATCGGGTCGACGGCTGCATCGGAATTCGAAGCCGGTGATGTGATGGTTTGTTGATTTTCAGGATCAACTAGGTCCGTTTATCTGATAACTCTCGTCAGCCTCTCCCGTATGGGCAGTATCCTCTCTCTTATATCATCCTTCGTCTCCAGTCCTAGACCCGCCATGTCAAATAATAAACAACACACGCCATCAAACAAGACTGTCGTGGTCCTTGGGGGAGCGTATGGAGGTCAGTTCTCATGGTACTTTACCTGTGTCCATTAACCCAGGCAACATTTTTAGGTGTTCGTGCAGCGCAGATTCTCGCTGCTGGAATTCCAGACGGATGGAAGATAATATTAATAGATAGGAACAGGTGAACGCCCCCGTCTTTCAAGGACCAGCCGTGTAACTTATATCTTTCTTAGCCATGTCAACCGTTCGTTTCCACTTTCGACGTTTGATGCAGTTACCGAAGTTCTAAATTTGACCCAGACGTTTATGTTATGCCTCGTTTCTCCGTCCTCCCAAACCATGAGTACAAAGCGTGTAAGTGATCTCCTATGAACCCCATTCTGTCTCAACTGCATCGACATAACCGAAATCCCAGTTGTGCCGTATACCAGAGTCTTCTTGAAGGATCCCGAATCAATCCCTCACCTACACCTTCAAGCGCATATTATTTCTCTCAACAAGAACTATGTAACATTAAATAAAGCATTCCCCGAGCACGGCATCTACTCACCTACAGTCTACTTCGATTATGCTATTTACGCTCTCGGCTCTCACTTACCTGCACCTCTGGACCTGTGGGGATCACCCGCAGACCCAGACGATAAGTCTAGTATACGATATCACGGGGAAAAGTCTGAAGGGACCGCTTGGTTGAGGACGAAGCAAGATTTGATCGAGGCAGCACCAACGGTTTTGGTAGTTGGGGGAGGAGCTCTCGGAATTCGTGGGTTCCTTTTACTCTCGCTCGGGAATGAACATGTTAAACTTTCAACGACAGAGTTTGCGACAGATATTGCGGCAATATACCCTAATAAGAAGATTACCCTCCTTCATTCTCGGAATCGCCTTCTACCTCGCTTTGATGAAGCAATGCATGTTGAGGGTGGGTGATTCACCTTTGCAATCGTACTTCGTACTAAAAACGTGTGATTCCATAATTTCAGTCTTGACAAGTCTGAAAGACGCCAACGTTGAAGTCATACTAGGGGAGCGACTCGACCTCGACTCTATAGAGGGTGGCAGAGGTATCATAAATATGATAACCGGGAGAAAGACCGTGCAAACGGTTAAAGGCAGAGAAATCGAAGCCGATCTCCTGGTGAGTCGTCCTCGACTATTAATCATTTATATGTTAACCCACCCGGATACCTGGAAGATTCTTTGCACTGGACAAAAGCCAAACACGCAGATCCTACAAACGTTTGATCCGAGGACCGTCAATCCAGAAAACTCATTGGCTCGGGTGCTACGGACGATGCAACTCACCATTCTTCCACCAACGCTGTCAGGAATCCGGAATTCTGAGAAGCGCGCAACGGAGGCAAAGGTGGAAGAAATTACACCATATCCAAACATTTTTGTTATTGGCGATGCCGCGGATGCATTCGGGGCCATACCCGCAGGCCATAACGCTTACTACCAGGTTTGTTGTCAGTTACAGACGTCTGCTTGGATCACTTCATTGAGACGGATCCGTTAGGGTGAAGTTGCTGCGCGGAATATCATTCGGCTCATCAAGCGCTTCGAATCCTCAGGCGAGAAGGACGAGTCTGCACTAGAGCCTCTGGAGCAGTATACGCCAGGCCCGCCAGCTATCAAGGTCACGCTCGGTTTGACCAAATACGTTTATCAACTCTCGGGCGCGGTTGGGGCGAAGAATGATGGTGTACCTGACTTGCAGGCGGCGGATGCGTGGCCTTTGTTTGGTATCAAGGTTACCAAAGATGAAGATATGATTCCATAGATGTTTGCTTCTTCATATTCAGAGAATAGACAACACGTATTATATTATTGTGTGCTGATTTTGTTGGGGTAGGTATATCGGTGAAGATGTGTTTTGACAGTCATGCTGGTAGGGAATTTGCATTTTTTTTTTTTTGCCCATTGAATGCGCAAGTCTTTGGAACATCATCCTGTATTTTTTTCGAAGGACGGTAAGCGGACTTTACTAATACCGTTGACCTTTCGAACCGACATTCTAATCCTCGTCTCATGATACTGAACTAGTCTCACCAGGTGCTGAAGGGTAGTGGAATATGTTACAGAAAATATAATATACAACATTAAGGATAGCATAGCACAAGCGCGGAAAGCAAATGTAACACCGAGAACAGGAACTACAGAATAAATATGATATGAAACGCGAAGATGTGAGTCTTGGAATTGTTCAGTATTGTATCACTGTGTACCAAATAGTGGAGGAAAGTGTAAGGTAACGAGGTGTTGATGCACTTCGTATTAGGAGAGTTGATTATGAAACCTTCAGTGCGCCCATCAACCTTTGAAAGGTGCCAGGAGATCGATCCTGCTGCATGTATTCGTCTGGTGGTATCACAGGTCGGTGGGCTGGCATTGATGCAGGTATAGGGGTGAATCGTGGCATACTCATTGGCATTTGGGTTGGTATTTGAGGGATGTTCATTGGTGGAGGCCACGTGTGTGCCGTCGGCGCCGCCGTCTGCCCGTGCGCCGGTCCAGGCTGTGGAGGAGATGGTTGTGGCGGCGAAGCATGTGCATCTTGATGATGCTGTTGGTTATAGTAGACAACAGTGGTAAGTGGGTATATGGTTTGCTGCGGAGGTCCAGAAGTAGCCGTTTGAGTTCCGTTATCTTCATCAGAGTCGCTATCAGAGTCGCTATCTGACGATCCCCGCCAGGCGTTGACGTTATACAGACTATCCGCGCCCGTGTTGTAAGCCTGACGCCATTTCTTTGTAGACCTCGCCTTATCTCTCGCCTTATCCCTCTTTTTCCCTTTCTCCTTTCGTCTCGCTTTAACTTCTACCTTTGTCGATAGGGGGTGCATCCAGCTGTTCAGATGCTGCTCGTTCCACACGTGCGATGGATTGCAATCATAAATGGTCGGGGGGTTGGGATTAGCAGCGTAAATCTGTAGAGTCGAGCGTGTGTTGGGTTCTGTAACTTTGGAAGTCGTATGATGCTGAGCTGGTGGAATGGGCTGAGGAGGTGCGTAGTATATCCATGGACGCGACTGCCCAGATACCGGCGGTTGTGAATGTGATTGATGTCGGGTTCCCGAGTTTTGAACGTCCTTTTGCCAGTGGCCGCTTTCATGTCCATCTCCGCGTTCGCGACGTCCATAGTAGTCATTTTCATCAATAGGGTCCAAAGGTGGAATGAATGGTACCGTCACCTCCTCCTGTTCTTTCCCCAAACTACGCCTGTGTTCCCGAGCTCTTTCTCGTTTCTTCTCCCGTTTTTTCCGCTTACGTTCTTCGGCGACCCAGTCTACTACGTTTGATGGGTGATTTTGTTGTGTCATTGAGTCTAGGCTCGCCAGCGAGCTGCCATCCGAGTTTGGGAAAAGCGGCGAGAGTGGTAATGTTGTTGAATGCGAGTGTTGATGCTGTGTAGATGGCTGTTGACGATGGACAGGGACAGGTGGCGGGGGTAGCTGACTCGAAGGTGGGCTAGCATTTGGCTTGACCCAATCTCCTGCAAAGGAAGCCTCCCAACCGCTTCTATCGCCACCGCCCCATACAGCTTGGTTTCGGTCAAGTTCTCTTGTACCCATTACTGACTCCCTGCTCGCATAGATGCGTAGACCACGTGTAACTGTTTCTGGGTTGGTTGTGCTGCTAGGACCGACGCTGCCATCTGTCCTGAAGCGGGTAGGGAAAAATTCTTCTAGTGTCGGCGTCTCCTTGTACCACGAGTTGACCATGGTAATCGCGTGGTCAATGCGTTTCCGCATCTCAAGCTTCTGGTTTGTGTGATATTTCGCGTAGCCCATTGTCCAGCAATGATGCATCAGCCAATCTTCGAGATATTCTCTTGACCAGAGGCTCCCTCGTGAGAGGATTGTACCATACCTAGGACGTGGAAATAAAGAAAGGGGCAAAACGTCATGATAAGCGCTCATGTTGAACTGATTGTTCCGTGCAGTGACTGAGCGCCAAAGACGGAGGACTCACTTGAGAAGGAGACAAACGTCGGACGGATCCCACTTTGCATATCTAACAAGCTTGAGCGCAACGGCCCAGAAAGGTGCGACGCTGATGAGTTTGAGCATGCCATTGGCGGAGGAGAAAATTGTGTGTAATTCGATGTTTGACTTTTGGATTGACGCCGTATAGATAGGATCGTACTGGCCCCCCTTCGGACTACGCAACGATCAAGGAATGTTGTCAATAACGATCACGAAACATGGCAGTTTAGAACTCACTCCATAGCCATCGGTAACGCCACGTCCGCTGCGCTATTCATCCAATCTGCGCCCAGTCCAAACTTGATGGCAGTCTCCCGAATGCACTTCTGCAGCTTCTGCTCCGCATCGTATTCGCCATAGGCCGCCCATTCGTTCACAAATGCCCGATGGATATAGTCCACGTCCCTCGTCGTCTTGCGTATCGGCATATCTGGTGTCATTGTCGCCTGTTCTTTTGCGAGGTTGTGTAGTCCCGGATGCAAGAGCATACATGCACCACCATGTACCACGAGTCGGATTTTATGTGAAAAGTGTTCTCCGACACGATATCCGAGGTACTCGAGAACGTTGACGAGTTTTTGCCGGTCCATTTCGACATGATTGGCTGCTGGGATATCGTTGCTCATAGTGCATCGAGGGAGAGAGGTAACCGATGCTGTTCCAGTCCAGGCTGGTTTCTATTGTTTGGGACGTAAGAGCCTTGTGTATTCTGGTGGAGTATGGCTCCTTCTGGAAATAGCGTTGAAAGCCCGAGGAAGGGGAGCGCTGTGACTTACATATCCGTACGTAGACAATTGTCAAGACATCAACCATCCATCAATTCATCATGCTGCATAGCCTCACCACGAGTCACATATGTACTAACTTTTTAAATACACAGTGCACTGAAATGCCGCTACAACATCAAGCATATCGCCACGACACGCGTTCACAACGATGCAATCCACAAGTGACTATCCAGTCCTCGACTTTTCCACGACGACGCTGCCGGAATATTCCCATTCCTACTGCAAAATTATCGACAACGTCTTTTCCCCAGAGGACTGCGCAGTGCTCATCGCACTGGCGGAATCTGATAGCGAATGGGCTCAAGCCGCAGTCCATTATGGCTTAGGTCCAGCACAAAACTATGTCGACACCTCGTATCGCAACTCTGAGCGTATCCTGCGTTTTGATCGCAAGGCTGCCGAGCAACTGTTTCAGAAATTGTTGCCTTATGTTTCCGAGTTAAAGGAGCTCAAGTCAGGAACTCCATACAGTCAAAAGGTCGTTGGTGGAGCAGGATTGAGAAATTTCAAGTACAGGCTAATTGGGTGAGTCACAATGATACTGAGTTCGTCATGAGACGACTGATCCCACAGATTACTATCCTTGTAGCCTCAATGAACGCCTCAGCTTCTTGCGCTATGGTCCCGGAAACTATTTCCGTAGCCACTGCGATGGCATGTTGGAGCTTCCAGACGGCCGCAAGTCACTCGTAACGGTTCAGATATACTTGGGTAATGAGGGTGTTCAGGGCGGTGCTACGAGATTCTGGAGTCCTAATCACAAGCGTTATCTTGATGTTGATCCAAAACCAGGCCGTGTTCTCATCTTCCAACAGAGGGAATTGTTGCATAGTGGCGAAGATGTGGTTCAGGGGACGAAGTATACGCTCAGGTCGGACTTCATGTTCATTCGAGAGCCTCTGGACAACGAAGATGTGGAGATATCATAGAAAGAGCTGTCAAACATGAAGTATTACAATATGAGATCTGTTGCATTGTCAATGAGGACAGCCCTTACAAGAATAGATTCGTTCGGAAATCAGGCGGAGACAGTTCCCCCTATCTGTATGCCTACATTAGTCCTACCAATGCTGGGAATGGGCAGGCGTATAGTCACGGGAAGAAAGGTAGTGTTGCGGTGGGGACAGTACGGTGGTGCCAAGTATGAGATTGGTGATGATGAGGACCCGTATAGAGGAACTGCTTGAGTTGTGAGTCTGTTATGGTCCCCTTGATGTGTTACCTTCTCGACGTGTGAGTGTCGCTTGAGGTGCGACTTCACGTTGCCAGACTTGATTCCTGGTTTCCGCTTGTTTTAATTCTCGATCACTATCCTCCTCCCGTGGACACTGTTTCTTATTTCCCTCTTCTTTTCTGTGATATTATTATTCGCAAGTGACGACGGCGAAAAGAGCTTTACACCCATATACCCGTTTATATATTCACAGCTATACCTTTCTTTCCCCAATCGTCGATTCTTGTCCTTTATCAACCTTGATTCCGTATTATCCACACCGATTTTGATTCTTTTTCATCTACGTCCTTGAGAACTTTTGTTCTTTCCTCCCCTATTTGGTGTGATGACGATGTTTTGAATTTTGATTTATACCCTTAATGGTCTGGCGACCGAATGTGTCAGTAAGCCTTCTGCTCTTGATAATTCCTTTTGCCTTTGGTTGCGCATGTTACGATTAATTATACCGGGCGTATATATCGTATCAGTCTTTGTTGGATAGTTCTGTTGGGATAGATGATTTATGCGAAGGGAGTCTGAGGAGGTGAGTGCAGAGGGTGTTAGATGTCAGTCGGCGACCGCCCGTTCTGAGCGCTGGAAAATCAAGATACAACATTCAATCGCAACTCGTCGGAATCGGAGCTGTTCTCCGGGATGTTGTCTCCAAGCAGATTTGAGCATGTGAAGGATTAACGTCCACTGAGGCATTCAGCACTCAAGTTCATAGTGAAGTTTAGGGGATGTTTGATATACGTTATTCTATTAAGTCATTTGAGAGCCCCTCTTTGCTAACCTCGATGCTGATCTTGCCCTGGTACTTAGAAAATCAGCGAGTGCTCCTGGCGTTTGTTCGTGTCTGAAAAGCACGTGACCGTACACGAGCATGGTTCTCTGCAACTCTCTGCCATTTTTATCGTCATCGTCATCGTCCTCTGAGTGGTTTTTGGCACAACCGGATAGACACAAGCAAACAGCGACCTTCCGATCGATTGGGGCGGTTAGGGGATATGTGCATGCCAGCGTGATCGGGTCCACAACAAGACAACCTAAAGGTATATCAACTTAGACTAACAGAATTTGCTCCTTACTTACCTTCTTCCCCCATGTCCGCCACAGAAGACAAGAGCAAAGACCTCATCAGCACCCCAGTCAAGAAGGTCGCAGCCCACTATCCCTGGCACAATCGTGAGATGTTCATCACGAACATGCCTCCTATCCGTGATATTGACATCGATGGCTTCTATGAATTCCTCGGTGCCCAGAGGGTCGCAACAGCTCCGCCAAGGAATGTGAAAACACGTGGTTTGCGGAAGACATCGAAGCGTACACAGAAGGTTCCTCAAAGCGCGTCAGTATTCGGGTCCGCAAGTGACTTTATTACGATGGCCCAAGGTTTCCTGAATGCTCTACCTGAACAGAGTATGTCTAAAACCTTTTGGTCAGTGTAGATCTAATGCGTCGTGGATAGAGATTGCATTCATGGCACATGGTAACCACCCTCCGGTTGATCATCCCACCGCCACGCATTGCAAACCAGACGTTGTTGCCGTTTACCTTGCCCACGCCGACCCTGAGCCGAAACCTCCACTCCACTGGAGCTCACTTGAAATAGCGATCGAGTATAAATCTGCTGGAAGAAATGAAGAAGATCGTATTAACCAGGCCGCCAGCTATGCTACATACCTCCTCAGCGCCCGCCCCGACCTCATCTCAACTCTCGGCCTTCTCATCAACTCTAACGACCTTGTCTTTCTGATTTGCAACGCTTGTGGCATCAAGAAGCTCCAGCTCAAAGATCGGGCAGATTATGAGCCGCTGCTCAAAGCTGTTGTCAAGTACCTTAACGATGGTCAGCAGCGCGCTCGCGAGATGACATTGGAAAGGTCCAAGAACAGGATCAAGGGTGCCATCCGCTTCAATATCACGCCGCCACAGGGCGTGATATTGCCGGCCGGCCGTCTTCATTACTCGAACGATCCTTTTGGCGGACGTAGTTATGTATTCATATGCGGTGACGATAACGATGGTGCCTCAGTGCGATGGGTCGTCAAAGATAAATATATCAGGGAAAACCATCGCTGGACAGAAAAGCAGATCTTGGAAGCAATACATCAGGATAAATGCTATCCAGCTGTTCTGAGGCTGGAATTCTGGGGCAGTGTCGGCGACCCTCGGTTTGGTGGCCGTATCAGAACACGCATGGGCACAAGAGACTATGGCAAAAATTTCATGACGTTGGCCACTCCGCGTGAACTCCTTTATGCAATATATGATCTCTTGGAAGGTACGTGGTTCTCACTGAGTTTTTCACACTCGTTCTCATCTTTTTTTTTTTCCATAGTCACTCGAGGGCTCTATGTTGACCGGGGCATACTTCACCGTGACATCAGTCCAAACAATGTCATCATTCGTTCTCTGTCAACACCCACTGATACAACCACGTCGGTGAAGCCGGTGTTCATCCGGTATTTGCTGAAGGATCTGATGAAGGATTCGGCAAAGGATCTGGCAGAGAACGAGTAGGTCATTCATTGCTGTGTGTTCGCTGCCCTTCCTGATATTTCTTAGGCCACATGTACATAAGACTTCAATCATGCTCATCGATTTCGGGTGTGGTCAAAAATTGAATGATCAAAGGCCTGCAGGTGCAAGCCGAACTGTGAGTCCAATTTGATATTGTCGCCACCTCACGTGTTGATATGCGTGTAGGGCACGCCAGTTTTTATGGCGCGTGCTGTTCACCGTGGTACACCATTGCCAGTGCAAGGTCCTGCTGCAATTTTTCCTCCATTACCTGAGGTCAGCAACAAAATCCATGCTCGCTATAGTCGATGTTACAAGGAACGCCTGCTGTCATTCAATGGTCCACATGAAATACGAACAGTGGGCCGGGCAGATACTGATCGGGATCCGCCTCTTCTACGCCAACACGAACTTCGTCACGATGGAGAGTCTAATGCTTGGCTGTTTTTCTGGTCCGGGATCCAAGCTTGCCCAAAGAATCGAAAGGATGTCGCCATACCCAAGGCCTATTGGCATAATTTACTTCCCTTGTACGCCGCTGGGGGAGAGAAACCGGGTGATAACAGGGATGCATTCCTTCGGAGTATAATAAGCGGGCATCAAGTCCTTCACCCCGATTACAGCACCCTTTCCCGGTTATTCAAGGATATCGCCGAAACAATTTTCTATGACTATCACTGGGCTAGAGACGAGAATCAGCGCAAACCAGAATATGTTCACGAAGCCCTTCAACGCCTCATCCTCAATTTCGTCGTTGATCACTATGATGATGCTTTCATGGATCTGGAGAAAAGGGAGGAGTATAGGAAGATCGATGGAGAGACACCATATTTAACAACCTCTACCACTGAGGCCCGCCGTTTGGGCTCCAATCGTTTACATGCTTCGAGGAGCAGTAAGAGGCACAGATCTGGCCAGGACGAAGCGACGTCGAGCTCGAAAGATCCTGACAGGGAGACACCATATTTAACAGCCTCTACCACCGAGGCCCGCCGTTCGGGCTCCAATCGTTTATATGCTTTGAGGAGCAGTAAGAGGTACAGATCTGGCCAGGACAAAGCGCCATCAAGCTCGAAGGATCCTGACAAGGACAATTCGAAGGAGACTGGTGGTGCATCTGGCGATGAAGATGAGCGTCCTGTGAGTGCCTCCATAATTTCTCATTGTCCCCGACCTTACACGTGTTTTTTTCAGCTTAAGAAACCCCGTGGTTCTTGATACGAGATTGGACAATTTGTTTCCGTGGCTGATTTTGCATATCCGTTTCCGATTCCATACAGTAATTAATAGTAATTAAAGTAGCTGGCTATATAGAATTAAAGGAATGAATAGTATCACCCCGACTCTCCGGAGCAAGGTATGGTGCTGATTCAATATGGACCCCCCATGGTCATGCTGGTGATGGAGTGTGAACAAACCATATAACGCCCATGGATAGGCAAGTTTGCTGGCTTGGTGTCTTTGGCGAGATAGTTGAGGATGAAGAGGTATTGTTTATTGTTTTTGGGGTATTTTTTTGTTATTGTTTGTGGCAACATCGGGTGACCCTGCTCTTATGGTGTAGCGGTGGGCTACGCGAAGGACAAGAAAAGTGGCGGTGATTGATATCATCACCCAAAACTCTTGTGTTGGGACCGGTTTCTGCTGGCGTAGAGATTGCTGCTTCCACCGCATGATATTTTGAACGGCCTCTGAGTGTGTTCTTGTGTAGATAAGGGGCAATGGTAGCAATGGAAGATGGGAGACAACAGTGTAGAGACTGACGGTCGGTTGCTCGTGAAAACGGCAACCTCACGTCATTCTCTCACTAATCCTAATTGTGGAATGTGCCCTGTCGGAGCGCCCGTTGTCGAGCCACCCAGCACCAATTTTGGACCAAATAATTTAGGTTTCTGAATCTTTTCGTCGTCATACATAGGTCTATTCACTCTATGCATTTCTTCCGTCATCACCTGTCCTATGAATGTAGTCCAGTTTTTATTGTCTCATGTGTAGTTGTATTCCAGGAGCTATGTCTCATGATTTTCCGCCGATGTCTCAGCCCATTCTTTCTCAGTTTTGCTCTCGCCCTCTCCCTCTACAATTGATATTGTATATCATCTGCTTTGCCTTCACACTTTCTTAATCTTCACAGTTTATTGTTTTGTTACATTTCTCGGCCAATTTCAGCCTAGTTACCTTCCGCTTCGCCTCATCTATGCCCTCCCATTTCGAGATCGCCGTTCAGATGTGTACTTCTGCTCATATATAAGGAAAACTGTATCATGTATTAAGGTAGCGAATCACACCCCATTTTTGAGCCCATCTCACTGCCTGATATCTAGGTGCACGTAGTCTCCCCTCCCATTTTCATCAATAATTCAATGGCTCTCATTCTCTTTCTACTGAGCCCCTAGTTCCCCTCCCCTTTACCTTGACCTATCCGTTTCTCTTATTTCAGTTATGAGGCCTAGCAGTTGTTGGACTCGACTGCACTCGCTTGTCTTTCACCTCTGACGGAGGTTTTTACCTTTCAACAGGCCAGTGGTGGTGTGTGCACTCCCCAACAATGATCATTCAGGAAGTTGTTCATGATCCATCAGGGCAAAAGTTTTGAGTGGAAACGGTATGGGTCCCAGAGTTCTGGAGCTGGAGTTCGAAGTCCTCAGTGTCAGGGTGCTGAATGGAAGCAGTTTAGGAGGGAGGGACCCAAAATGTCCATTAGTGTAGTTGGCTATATAGAATTAAAGGAATGAATAGTATCACTTGGACACTCCAAAACACACCATGGTGCTAGTCAATATGGAGCCTCCGTGGTTGTGCTGGCAATGGACTATGAAAATCAAATGAACCATGAGACACCTGTTGATAAGCAAGTTTGCTGACTTTTGCCTTTGACAAGGGGACCTGGGGAGAGCTGGGGTCAAGAGGGTTAAGAGATACTGCTCTATGACTCTACAGGAAGATTGAGGGAGAGACAACATATTTGACAGACCTTACCACTGAGGCCCACCACTCTGGCTCCAAGTGTTTGTCCACTTCAAGCAATGATAAGAGGTACAGATCTGACCATGGTGAAGCACCATTGAGCTCAGAGAACCCCAGCAACAAGGACAGTTTGAAGAGGAATTGTAAACCTCATGGGGTTTACTAGAGTGTATGACCTTACATTTACACTGAAGTACAATATGCCTGATGTACTGGGAGTACTACAATGTTGGTATAAGGTCAGCTGTCCTAATGACAGCTGACAATGAAGAATATAAGGAATGTATTTTTGATGGATTAAGTAATCCATCAAGGCCAATGACAAACAAGAATTAAAACAATTAATTATCATTAAATGAATGGCTTCAAGATAAGAGGAAATACTATACACTACAATAGTAAGGGCTCAGCCCTTACACACCCCCTGTTGAGACTGTAGAATATGGTCAAGGAAATTAAGGCACAAGTAGCACAGCTACTTGTGGTGACAAATGAAAGGCAGGGATGCATATAGTGCCCAGCAGGCAGTGAAGATTGGACAAGGTGATGGATCGTGGCACCTTCCTCTTCCAGTAACCACTATCAGTGCTGCACCAGGTGAGGCATGAACCTGGTGTGAATTCTTGTGCAGTGTGACAAGTCACAGGCCCAGGACCATTCAATGTGCAGCTGCACCACCAACCACCACAGCATGAGACCAGATTCATGCCAAAACTATGCCTCTACAGTGTTCAGACTTGCAATTCCTAACTCTATGCTCCAATGCCAGCCCATAGACCACTACCACTGAACAAACTGGTTAGCCAACTCAAGAAGGCCCAATTGCAGCACCTCATCGACTATTTCAAGATCCCCCAAAATCAACAAGGGAATCAGACTGTTAAAGCCCTTTGCTTGGCTTTATCCAGACACTTTGAGGAGAACCAGAACCTTCATGACAATCCAGTATATCAAACCTTTTCCCCCAGCATCAGAGGCAATGCAGGGAACAACCAATCCAACAGGAGCAAGCCCATCCACCAGAAGAACCCCATGCCCTGTCACCACCACCTTGGTATGGCATTGAAAGCAGCAACTCCCCATCTGGATCCCCACCCTGTGAACAGTCCCCTAACCCCCAGCTGCAACATCAACAAATCCTAACAACAAACAGTAGCAATGATCATACCCAGAACCACACCCCATGGCCAACTGACAACAATCCACTACCTGCTCTTAAATCACTGAATCCTTTCTTGGTCCCCCTCAGCCAACTGTCAATCTCTCACTACAACCTGACAGGTATGTCCTCCCTCCCACACAGACAATTTTACAATTTGCCACCAAAATTTCATTATAACTTTACATGGCCACCAGTCAGCCTACCACACCATTCAGCCATGCCAACACTATCCCACATTGATTATCACTGCATCATGATGATTAGAGCCATGTCCCCTCCCTGGACCATTATCATTATTACTATTATTGTCCATTAATTATTGCTGCATTATCATGATTAAACTGCTGTCTGTCCTTCCCCAGACCATTATGACCATTATGACCCATTTACTATTGTTGCATTACCAAGATTATAATCACTGTCTATTTTGTGGACATCAAAACACCCTGGCAAAATGCTGCATCTGCAGTCACCATTAGGAGACCATTATGGTACTACCATCTATTGCCCTCCAGTTCACCCATTAGTCCCATTTATTCATTATTTTTTGATGACCTTCCCCCCTTCTTACACCAATCACCACCCAAGATGCTTGATAATAACCTGACTGTCTATCCTACAGGATTAACACCATTACTACCAGACCCATTCAGAACACACCCCATGGAACAAGCCCAACCAACCCAATCATCAACAAACATTTGAAAGGGTTGCCCAGAGATCATTCCTGGCAGAGAAGGATCATCTATAGCTTTCACCATTCCTGAGGCCATTAGACAGAAGTTCCAGGCTGGCTGGAACTCTCACATCCCATTAACTTTCCTCACCAACTGCTATTGTGCTATGGGAAATAGTTCCAAAGCCCTGCATGACTGGTATTCAGTAGATACAACCACTGGTTCAGTCTTTGCTGTTGAGAAGACACTACCAGATGATGATGAATACAAAATCTCTTTCAATGAATTGCAGCAGGCATGGACTCACCTCCTCACCCTCAAACAACTACATACCCAACATTTACCTGAATTGGAAGGCTCACTATGAACAAATCCTATCATCACTGACATGAGCCACACACTGGGACATCCAGCACATCTATGATATTGAACTCCACAAACAGTCACTCCACAATGGCATTGACCCAACTGTCTTCAGTTGAGCACTTTGGGACCTAGCATCAACATGGGCTATGGAGGCAAGACTCAATGCTAACTTGGAGTTTCAGCTCAACAACACCCTTTCCAAACAATCATCCAGCCACCCAAATCCCCAAGCAACCAACCCCCTATCCTGCCCCTTTCAGAGCAGACAGTGGGACCATAAATCTTGCTGTTTCATCTGTGGCAACAAGTCTGGCCAACACTCAGCCAAAACCTGTACTGCCACCAAACTTGCCAATGGCAAACCTTGCATCCTCTGACATGACCCCAACAGTCAGTACAGAGACAAAAATGGCAACAGCTATTGCTTCAGGTACAATGGCCTACTTGGATGTCAGTTTGGGAGGGTATGCAGGCATGGAAAGCACAAATGCACACTCTGTGGCAGGCTGTTATGATAATACACCAAAAGTCGAATATATTTTATATATTTGCAATTATGATTTTCTTTATCTTTTCTTTATATGTTTTCTTTAAATTTGTACTTGTATTCTTTGAATCATTATGACTTTGACTTGTTTGTATGATCTGAATGTCTCGATATGTTTCTGATGATCTGAACTATAAATAGTTGATCTATTTAT
>JAEUWS010000110.1:0-34827 GCA_018524945.1 Podaxis sp. C-F-92630
AGTTGCCGTTTGGCCGTACAGCAATTCCTCATAGATCCCGAAGAGAACGAAATCCGCCCTGGCCTCCGTTATTACATTCGTGAGATCTCAGAACTCTGCCCAGAAGCCTCATTTGTAAGCAGGGATCTGGCTTTACATTGCCTCACCACCCGCTACCACAACATCATCTGCCTCTATCATTCCTACCATGACAAACGTGGCCTTACCAACGATGACAATCCCCCAAACTCCCACGAAGTTATGGGGGTGCCATGGCCACGACTTGTGAACCGCAAAGATCATTCCCCTGGCACGCCGCTTGTCGCCCGAGAGCCGAAGGTCCTTCACTGTGGCTGCCATGAAGATGATGCATTATGGGATTTCTTCTGGTGGAAAACCAGAATTATTCACTTGCCTACTTTGGATATCACGGAACCCTGGAGGACCACTCGCCTGGAGCTACGCACACGAGGCCTCATGGTCCAATTCATCCAAAGCCTTACGCATCTAGACATCGACGACATCTACTCGGGGACTATGGATCCTGGCAAGTCTCAACTAATGCTACTGAGGAAGATGGAAAGGCATATACGTGACGCCCATAGAGGGGTTGTGGAAGAGATTCAACGCCTCACAGTCGAGTTGTAATAAGAACGCTTTGAGTATGATCCTTTCACTGTCCCCATTTCTCACCAATTGAAATAGCTTGATTTTCACATGACTCACTGCTTCATACCTGTCACTATACGTATAGAAATCTGAAGACAACCACTATCATCATTGTATGGGCAAGATGATCACAACAGGTGCAATGTTATACGGCAAGTCACACCTGACATCAAGTGTTGAATGCTTAAGCAGCTGGAGGCGCAGCTCAAGAGGTGCCACAAGTACACTTGTACTCCAGCACCATCTCGAAGCATTTTCATTGTTGTCGTCATTGTCTGTGGCAGATTGTGTGAGGCCTTTGAATAAAACACCCTCACCGCTACACTTGTCAATGCCTGGATAGCTGACTTGGAATTGTTAGACTCGATCTTGAGGTTGCCTCTCTTCTCTGTTTGCAATCAAGTCGTTCCCCTTTTGTGTTTAAACATGTCGCTGTATTCGCTGAATTACTATGGCCAGCGGTCCTACCGTGGCCCTATGCTTCTCCGGTCACACAGACTGGATATCAGTACTAGTACCCCCAGCAGCCTCCTCACCCCCAGCCTGTACCTCGTGCACCTCCGCACACTGTCTTCATTGATCCAGCAACTTTTCGCAGGGATTATAGCAGTTGATTCAACCAACTTCAATTCAACTTGCACCCAACCATCAAGGCTTGTTGTCCTATGCTCCGGAGCACTCATGATAAGCAGATGTCGTTGCTTAGTGCCTCGATAGCCACACTCGTAAGGTGAGTATTCTATCGATCGTATCACCGCTTCATCTCTGCTCTTGTAGCACGCGATATGAACATTGCTTAGTGCCTTGATAGCCACACTCGTAAGGTGAGTATTCTATCAATCGTATCACCGCTTCATCTCTGCTCTTGTAGCACGCAATATGAAGGGATTCATGGGAAACACTGGTGTCCGTTCTGGTTACACTATAATGTACTGACTATAGTTTATGTCCACCACAATAGCATTCGCACTCGTCCTTCTAAGAGGAGCTATAGATTGGACATATGGTACAACCCTAGTTTGCAACTAGCACAACTACAGATGTTTCTCAAACAGTGGTTTTGAACTACAAATAATCACCAAACCAGAATAAAGATTTTCCGAACCACAAAGTGCCAATCCTTATCACCTGCAACCCACGGGATGTCTCAAGCCAATCTGCATAAACTATGAACCTCCTGTGGTTCCTCTCTCTGGGCCATCCCCGTCATGGAGTGCTGTTGACAAACCACAGAAACTTTAATCCAGCTTGTGTGAACCACAAATTCCCCTCTAATACAGCCATAGAGACCACCTGCAACCCAATGTCATAATTAACATGTGCTAACTATCACAAATGCACTGCAACTGGTGTGTCCAAACTTTGAATTTCAATGAGCATTCCTATCCAGACTTTCTGGACTATAAAATCATCTATGTGGTATATCCAAACCATGAATCCCCTTTGTAACTGCATCACACCACAAGAGTTGGCTTATCTGGTATGTCCAAACCATGAATCTCCATGAGCCTTTTTGAGTAGATACCCTAGACTACAACATACTCTCTCCTGGGATGTCCAAACCATGAAGTCTGGTGAATATTCCTATCGCCCCCATTGTACCAGCAAGTTACCTTATCTGGGTTGTCCAAACCATGAATGTCCATTCATTTTCTTGAGTGGGCACCCTGGACTATGGAATCATCTCTCCTGGTATGTCCAAACCATGGGCTCTTATGAACATTCCCATGTAGCCCTGCCATACCACACAGTTAACCTTCTGGGAGTGTCCAAACCATGAATGTCCATGGGTTTTCTTGAGTAGGCACTCTGGACTACAAAATCATCTCTCCTGGCACATCCAAACCATGGACTCTCATGGATGTTCCTCTGTAGCCCTGCTGTACCACACAGTTAACCTTCCAGGAGTGTCTAAACCATGAATATCCATGGGTTTTCTTGAGTAGGCACTCTGGACTACAAAATCATCTCTCCTGGCACATCCAAACCACAGACTCTCATGAATGTTCCTCTGTAGCTCTGCCATACCACACAGTTAACCTACTGGGAGTGTCCAAACTGTAAATGTCCATGAGTCTTCCTGAGGTGGTTGCTCTGAACTACTTAATTGTCTCTCCCAGTATGTTTGAACCATGGACTCTCATGAGTGTTCCCATTAGCTCAGCCGTACCAGAAAGCTGCCCTGCCTGGTGTGTAGAGGCCATGAGTATTCTTTGGTAGGCCGTCTGTACCCCAAAGTCATCTCATCTGGTACGTTGGTTCCTTTAAATTATATTCACTTCATAATATTGGTGTGGTTTAAGCATACTACAACCAAATGCGTCTCTTGCTTTGCAATAATACTATAACCTGTCCATAACATGTGTGTGCTCAGTTATTGATGTTCTGGAGGCTACGTGCACTACATACGCTCGTTGTAATTTCTATGTGTATTTGTAGACGGTCTTCTTGTTAGGGATTACATAATAGAGGTACAACCGGTTGTACCCCGTTTTTACCGTATGCTGTACCTGCCCTTATAGGGAAATTGGGTTGTGTTTGGAACCAAATACGTTTGGCACCTATCCGCCGCTAGGGATGTTCCGAGTCAATGATGAGGAGTTCATTCTCTGCTACAGCGGTATGCTGCGCCTCTTTCCATGGCTATCGTTAATTCTTAATCCACGCTAGAGCTTGGCCTGTACGTGAACGCTCATGGAAATCTTTCGCGGATTAATCCTGCGGTCGAATGGGACGGCACTGCAGATCGTGTTGCCCTTCACCATCCCTATATCCTCCTTTTTGACCCTCGTTTCATTGAAGTCCGACATATCAATACTGGTCGCCTGATACAAATCATCACCGGATACGACATTCGGTGCACCTGGGATGGACGGGGCACGGACTTGCCTGCGGCAATAGTAACTTCCCGCGCCCTCGATGATAATATGTCTCAAGAACCCAGAGTGCATGCAGTGATGAAAGACATAACGGAACCACAGTTCCAACGTGATGAGAGATCTAGTCGAGCGGTTTGCCAGCGTGTCTTCCAACTGGTTCTTACAAGGCCTTTTCACTTGCTGGATCGCAACGCATCCCCTCTTCCGGGAACCCAGTTCCAACTTTCTTCCTCCCCATCCGGGTCAGCACTTTCGCAGGCTACTGAGGACGAGAGAGAACAGGAGGAGCAACCCGTACGGATGAAAAAGGTAGGAAACCGATGACTACAAAGATTGAGAAATTGCCCATCAATCCGGTGTAGACATTGGAAACACTCTCACATATATTGAGCAAGCCAGAAAAGAGGAAGGCTTTGCGAGAACTTCAAGATAGTCGTGCCCAGTCTGTTATAGACTTCTTATATTTTGTGAGTATCCAGATACCAAACCCCGCATTGTCATAGTTCTTCGTATTGACACAAACAACTTAATTCTCCAGTTGCTTTCGCACCCGGATCAACTGAGATCGTCAACGCCTTGGCTTCGCAAGCACACTTTTATCTCACTCCGTAAACTCTCGCGAGCTTCAAATCTTTATCCCCAGTGTTACGTTTTGAAGGATATCAGATACGGTACGCCTGAAGCAGGGGGAGGGTTCTGATATTATCAAAGGACATTATGACGGGCAAGACATTTGCTTGAAGGTTGTGCGGCTGCATCAGAGATCTTCGGCGGAGAAGATGTTCCAGGTTTGGTTCCACCCTACCTGTTTTAACGCACTCGTTGTGACTGTCGTGTTGACATTAGATCTTCGCCGGAGAAGCGATCTTGTGGGGACAACTTGACCATCCTAACATCCTGCCTTTCTACGGCATTTACTATCTTGACAAATTTCAAAGACAGATCTGCCTCGCGTCCCCTTGGATGGACAACGGCGATATCTGGAAGAGAATCCTCATGCCCCTCGCAAACCCTTCGTATGTGTATTCTTTCGTGTCTTGGCTTTTAACGTTCAGTTGTGGCCCTTGTAAGATTCTTGACATCACCAGCGGCCTCGAATACCTGCACGGTGAAAACGTCATACACGGTGATCTCAAAGGGGTACTCTTGTCCCCTCCAAGATGTTTATTTTTATTTTCTGATCGGTATTTAACGTAGGTGAACATTCTTATCAGCAAGTCCAGAAGGGCTTGCATCGCAGATTTTGGGTTGTCGATTATCCGGACCAATAAAACGCTCGGATTCACGAGTACAACGAGCGCCTTTTCTGGACATACAGATCGTTGGGCTGCTCCGGAACTACTAGAGGACGATTCTCGTCCAAGTCGCGCGAGTGACATATGGGCTCTCGGGTGTGTTTGTTACGAGGTACATCCACTTAGTCCTGCAACGCAATGTGAGAGCTTAGCATTTATCTCTAGGTTTTGTCGCGAAAGCTGCCCTTTCATGAATGCTCGAAAGACGTTCATATCGTTCGGAAATTGCTTCAAGGTGATGTACCCGCCCGGCCCTAGATCGGATCCACTCGACAAGATTGACGATGACATGTGGGGGTTGATCAACCGATGCTGGAAGTTTGAACCCGAGGATCGCCCGACACGCCAACAATTACTGAGGGAGCTCGAATCTTTAGGAGAGCATAGAGACACATCTAGGGATCCCTTCCTTCACGAGAGCCGGCGATTTCGAGATGCGATGAGAAGGAAAAACGCGGACTTGTTAGCTGATCTGGATCAGATTCAACAAATACTGGAAGAAGTGAGCACATAGTTTTGTGTACGGCGGCGTCCTACCAACTGAAGTTGAAAAACCAAGGTCCTGAGTGCTGGCGGCACCTCAACCGCGGAATAATGAACCAAAGGACAAAGCGTTGGGATGTGCTGATGAGGATGTCATATTTTGATCATCTGTGACAGCTAACCGCCCTGGCGGCAAATGAATAAATAAATAAGGAAAAAAATAGCTACTTTTCCAGATAGATAGATAGATGCGTGTGTTGAGAGAAACGTACAAGTGTTGCATATTCACAATCCAACAGTATAAACCAATGAATCCATCCCAACCTACCCACGAACCCTCAAATCCATCACCCAATCAGAGCTCACAGCTTGGTCTTGGGTGAAACCTTCACAAGTGCCGCATTCCTCTCCATAATCGCCGCGGCATCGTTGACCATTGTCTCCACAATAACCTTTGCAGGGAGAATCTCGTGGATGAGTGCGGAGACACGACCCATGAGCCAAGGCCTGCCAGGAACAGACTTGGATGGGTCTTTCTCGAGTTCGTGGTAATGAGGAATGATGCCCTTTGACGTGAGCTCCTTAATCTCCGCCTGCCTATTCTCGTTCCAATCTTGGACATAAGGAGTATTCCTCACGCGGAGGGGACGTCCGGTGTAAATGAGAGTAGTGACAGCATCTTCGTAGCCTGCGCTCACGACAAGTTCCTTGTGAAGCTTGGGAGCACCAGCTTCGACGGAGGCAACGAAACGCGTCCCAACCCCTATCCATATCATCTCAACACCGTGTCCATAACCATCCAAATGAAAAGAGGTACTCACACACCGCCTGAGCACCCCATGCTAAATTCGCCGCAAGACCTCGTCCGTCATACACGGCACCAGCGCCAATAACATAAACAGGTTTTCCGGTCAAAGGTGATGTGTAGCCCTTGACAGCATCCACGCAGGCAGGGATCAAGATTGATGCGGGAATATCACCAGTGTGACCTCCACCCTCGCCAGCTTGAGCACAGATGACGTCTACACCGACATCAAGGGCTTTCCTGACGTGTTTAGGGTGACCGACCATGTTCATGACGGGGATACCGGCTTTGTGGAGTTGGTCGACAACTTCCTTGGGGGGTACGCCGACGGCGGAGACGAAGAGTTTGGCTTTTTCTTCGATGATGACTTGTATGAGTTCGGGAAGTTGACCTTTGGTATAGTCAAACTAGAAGGGAGGGGAATGGTTGGGATTAGTGTGGGTTTAAGGTGAGAAGGGAGGGAATCGCGTACGTTGGTCTTCCTGGCACTTCCGCCGACTTGGGGCAACAGCAAGTCGACACCGAAAGGAGCATCTTTGTTGATCAGATCTTTCTTGATAGCCTGGATCTAAAAACACGAGGCGAAAGAGAAGCTAAATTAGTCTTATGATGTTCTCTTGAACCCACAGTTGACGTCAAAGAAGACAGCGCGAGAAGGTTTTATGGTTTCAACCTGCGAACTGCGACACGTCCCGCGACGACCACCTGTGGAAGGAAAGGGACGAAGGCTCACCTGTTGACGAAGGATCTTGGGGGTGTAGCCGACACCACCAATAACACCGAGACCTCCAGCATTGGTGACAGCGGCGGCAAGCTCTGGGCCAGCAGCCACGTTCATGCTAACCACAATATTCATCAACGACACGCCGAAACAAGGCAAGAAGCCATCGTTGACACTCACCCAGCGAGCAGCACGGGATGTTTAATCCCGAAAAGCTCAGTGATGGGCGTAGTGATAGTAGCCATTGGAAGTAGGGGTGGAGGAAGGGGGGGGTGGAAAGGGCGTTAAGGGTGTCTGAGAAAGAAGGATTTATATGTGAGAGCACATGGGTAGTGAGATCAGGAGGAGCATGATATTCCTTCAACCTGGCTTCCCGAGCCCCGGCCACTGGCGTGGTTAGACACTTGAGGTCACCCGCTCTCTCGAGCGGCTATGTGACGTTGCCGGTTCCGGATCTTGCCTCATTCTAGACATCACACAGTCACTTATCCCTCATTGGATTTGTAGTGTGCAACGGTTTATGTTCGGAACTTCGGTGTCAACCCCGGACTTTACGCTTTCTCAAAATATTGACAAGTATCAACACACATGTCCCTTGGTCGGCACCGTCTCATTTTTCAACCTCCAGCCACACAACTCCCGGGGCACTAGCACGAGTCCTAAAACTTACCCTCCAGATCCGAAATCAACATTCGTCACTCTAACCCAGCGCTACCGAAACGCCAGAATCATCAAACCTCTCTTTTCCACCAGGCCAAGGTGCACACACTACTGAATCCGTCAATAGACTCGGACAACGCAAAGTTGGTCGGCCCATCCATTCGGTAACAATATCGTTCCTGAAGCTTGAACCCGTCGTCTACGCAACAGTTCGGTCTCGTCGGACTTGGAAGCATGGCCTATATATTTCAAATGCCCCACAATTCAACTTTTGCAATGACCGATGGACGCTGGACATCAACCCCAGTAGCTGTTCTTAACATGAAATAAGATGGCTGGCCAAGGCTAGCACCACTTGCTACATTGGAAGGAAAATATAAATCAAATGCAAATTGAACGTGCGCCTCGTGTAAAAGCAAGTCGTTAGGTACGCAATGAAAATAAGGGGATAGGTAGGTAGATGTGTAGGCGGATGATATCATTTCAACTAAGTAATTAAGTCAAGACCGAAAGCAGGAGTAACGATGACGACGATGATGAAATGAGTGAATGTGTTAACATTGGTGAAAACAATGCGTAGTGGGTGTTGGTATATGGGTCCAAGTCCAAATGATGATTAGGAATGAATGAATGCCAAGGTCCTTGGAAAAAGTAGATCAAGGCGGAGCATTCTCTTGTTGCGTTGAAGTACTTGAAAGGGTGTTGTTCAGCGGAGCAGTCGTAGCAGCAAATTGTTGTTGACTGTCGATCGTTGGAATCCTGACGCTCTTCATCCGTTTCCTCAAAATTGCCAATTCGATCGTTAGCTCCCTACAAAAAAGCCACTCAATACGCGTTCAACACCCAACCGAACAAATACTCACTGAGCAGTCTTCTCGGCCTTCTCGCAACTCTTCCCGCTCTTCCCAACCTCCACCTCCAACTTTTCAATCTCAGCCTCCCAATGTGCCTCAACCTCCTTCTGCAACTTTTTATCCTGCTCCTTAAGCTTCTTAAACTCCTCCTCCCACAGCTTCTCCCTCTCCTTCACGTTTTGCAGCAAATCACGATACTTCTTTCCAATGCCATCTACCTCTTTCTTCCACCGCTCCTCGCGTTTCTTCATCTCTGTCCGGAGCGACTCGGTATCATGTTTCCATGATTCAACCATCCCCTTGATACTGTCACGAAGCGTGATATATTCCCGTTCAGACTTTTTAGAGAGCGCAGTCGATTCAGCAAGCTGGGATTCCATCTCACGAATCGTCTTTTTGGAAGTAGATGTCTCCTGTTTAAGTTGTTGTTTTAATGTCGTAGCCTCTGCTTCCGCCTTTCTCGCTCGCTCAAGCACCTAAAAAACCAAGATTCATAACATTAGAGCACGTTATCACATTATAAACCAAGCCAAAGGTCAAGAGACAACAAACGCACCTCTTGCAATAGCCTCTCCTTTCTCGCAACAACATTATTCAAACCCTCATTCTCAATCCTCAACCTCTCCTCAACCTCCTTCAAATCCTCCACCTTCCGGGTCAAACTCGCAACCGTCCTCTGCGAAAGCCTCAACTGGCTCTTAGTATTTTCAAGCGCATGCCGCGCATTAATGACACCCGCTTGTAAATCCGCCAGGACCTTGGTCGTACCACCAGGCGTTGACGAGAGTCTTCGAGGTGAAGGTGATGGTGGGTTCAATGAAGCGGAAGGTGAGTTGAGGGTGAGCGTGTTTGGCGAGGGTGAGCCTGGGGCGAGGGAGAGTGAGGTGTAAGATGAATCGGCTGCTGTGTGGGTAGAGGTTATGGTTGGAACTGTTGAGTTTGAGGGGGATGATAGGTCGTTCGTGGAGTGGGATTTACTGATGAGGGGTGTATGTTGGCGGACGGGGGTGCTGGTGTTGGTATGGCCGTCGTCAGCAAGAGCCTTTGCGTTCCCTGGTCAAAAAAAGGACAGATTCCGAAAAAAAAAAAAATAGGAAAGGCGGCTTGAGCGAAGGGAGAAGATTGAGAGGAGAGGAAAGCGACATACCTACAGCAGCCACCGGAATACCTGTCAGTTACAAATATATAAGACAGAAAACGGAGACTTGATATAAGATTCTGCGAGGGAGGACGGATGGGGTGGCGAGGAAATTGACGTACGACTTAATGAACGGGTGGGGCTGGAGGGTCGCCTAGAAGGCATTACGCCTGGAGGAGACCCGAAAGACATGGGAATTCCTTCTCGTATCACGTCGTCATTGTTGTCGTCCACGCGTTTTGGAAGTGGGAGGTTTGAGTCGGGGCCAGCAATGCTTTGGAGGACTTCGTAGGACGAGCGGCGCTTGGCTTTTGTGGCGGCAATGGTGGCGGCGTCCTTGTATGAAGAAGGTGCGGCAGAGGGTGAGGCGACGAGAGTAGAGGCGTCGTCGGAAGACATGGAAAGAGCAAAGGCGAGATCAGAGGAGTAGGGTCGTGGACCAGCGCGGATGATGTTTTCGAGTGACTGAAGCTGGGCCTGTTGATGCCTGATGGAATGTTTCAACGTGGATATTTGGTTTCTTACGTGGACTGGGGAAATGTGATGAGTATGATGAGGATGATGGGGTCGGCTAAACAAGATGCGTACCTGGGTCGTCAAGAGAAAATGAAGGGCTGTGTGAACGGAGAGAGGAACGGGAGGAAGGTCTGGAGGATGAGCGGTCGCGTCGTGGGAGGTTCTGTGGAGAAGGAACGAGCGGGTTAGGTGTAGGGCTCGAAGACATCCAATCCACTCGCCAGGCCCGTGTCGGTAGTGTCTACTGGCTCAACTCCTGTTGATCCTTGAACCTTCCTGGCCCCACCCCTGCATCACGTGCAAATCTTCCAGGGCCATTCAATCTCATCCAGCTCAACGACCACCTCGAGCAACAAGATGCTGTTCGAAAACCGACCATAGACGTAGATACAACCACCAGCGAGGCGCAGTCGCTCAGATATCCTAGGCAGTCCTCGTACTCAAGAGTCACTGCGTCTTAGTTTCATCATCATCCCTGTGTCACGTGCTTCGTAACTGTAGCGATCGCGAATTGGAAACTCATTAATCATGTCCGACTCTCCAATATCCATTACCGTAACCCACCGCGGCAACTCCTATCCTCTCCAGCTACCACCCTCCACCACCCTCTCTGCCCTTCATGCACAACTCGAACAGCTGACTTCAGTCCCTCCCTCCATGCAGAAGCTGCTCTGGAAGGGTAAGAAAGCCGCCAATGACGACACCACCCTCCACCAGGCTGGCTTCAAGGATGGTATTAAGATACAAATGCTCGGCTCGACAGTTGAAGAGGTTGGCGGAATCAAGGCTGTCGAGGATGAGCGCGCAAAGAGGGAACGAATTATGCGCGAAAGAGCGCTCAAGCCCCAAGTTAAGGTACGTTACGCATATCTCGCGTACGTACCCAAGCGCTGATTGATGTTCATACAGCTAAGATCGACGGGACCCTCTTCTTCCGCGTCCTCGCAATATCGCTTCCACAAGGTCTCCCCTTTGCCACATCTCCCCAATCCATCCTCTGCCCAGTCCATACTCGATAAGCTTGCCAACGACCCTGCGATTCTTCACGTCATGCGGGAACACAAGTTTTCTGTCGGGTTGTTGACTGAGCTTGCTCCGCATGAGCAACCGGGCCTACTTGGGCTGAACGTGAACGCTGGCCAGGAGATTAAGCTTCGTATACGGACAGATCGATATGATGGTTTTAGACTCTATAGCGAGATCAGGAGAGTCCTCTGTCATGAACTAACACATAATGTATGGGGAGATCATAACGAGAACGTACGTCGCCTTCACCTTTACTCTGGTATCCTAACTAACCCCGTTTTTAGTTCAAGGAACTAAACTCTAAACTCAACCGTGAGGTCACAGAGTTCGAACGAGCTCAAGGGACAGGAACACATTATCTATCATCGTCCGCTGACCCATACGGAACATACCAGCCACCTTCTTCGGAACTTGAAGCTGAAGCTCAGGCTTACGTTCTTGGTGGAGGTTCCCGATCCACACCTGTTGCCGGCGAATCACGAGAGGACATGCGGAGAAGAGTGTTGGAGGCTACTATGAATCGGTTACGGAAGGAAGAAGAAGAGCTCGAGTTGAGTTGCGGGACTGGTAAAGATGTGTCGACGTCGAACCCAGATGAGCCGAGCACATCGTCATGATTTGACAGAGGTGTAATGTGTATTTCTTATGCCCTAGGAATAGTAGACACTATACCCCAGGTGTTGTAATATAGCCACGATATACATACTGATGGACACTAACGTTGATCATAATAATGATCCGCCGGGTTATTAAGCATCGTAATAAGCCACAGAGCCCTGTAGAGTTGACTTTGTCTCCACAACCGAATTCATGGTTACTCGTCAAACAGGGCGTCGTGGGCCCTGCATAGCCGCACGTAGTCATGGTTAGCCAGTTCTTGGGATAAGTGGTGGAAGTGTCGCCGTCAGCAACCAGATGTTAAGAGAAGCGGTAAGTTGGGGGATTGGTTACTTCCTTTGCCATAAAAGTGCCGGCCCACAAAGGCCCATACGGTGCGAGAAATGATGTGGCACAGATAAAATGTCAGCCTCGCAACCGAGAAGCGGAAAGGGCTCATCTGAAGCCAATGGAGCCGTTTGGTGTCCGCAGCCGGCGGCACGTTTAACGCTGGAGGAGATAAGATAACGGAGAAAACGAGCGTGCCACAGTCCTTCCCGTTTCCAACCACCCCGATCTTCGTGAAGACATTCGCCAAAAACGGTCGGGGTGTCGTTTTTTTGCTCTAATGAGAGCAAAGTGTAGCGGACGGAGCCCATTTCACAGCAAAGGATATACCTGCTTGGTTATGGCTAGAGCGATTGAGGGCGGCTGGCCACTGACCCGCATGGTACCTGCTAGTCGCTGGCTTCTTTAGAAGTTTGGGACCGAAAGTCAGGCTTACGCTCCCTTTGGGAACTCCTGATCTACATCCCACCCCATTATAATTTCAAAGGAGAGGTGAATTGTGTCCATATGCATGTATTAGGAACATGGGACATAATGCTTAGGTGCCGAAGCGTAGCAAATGTAGACTCTGGCATTCTAAGATCACCTCTGACATTACCTTTTCATCCCCTTAAAAGAACATCTGGCGATGATCACCAACCATAAGCATGTCCTGGACCACCTCCTTGTACTCGGCTACTGAAACGAAGTCTTGTATGGCCGATTCGATGCAATAGTCGAAGAAGCATTAGGACTTTATCCTCAGGCTTAAACAGTTGCGAAAGGGACGGTAAAGTCATGGGCGACCTAGTAAGACATCGAGGTGACGGGATTCCTCGTCGGATTTCTTGTTGTCTCCTCCAAGGGTCCAGAACATTGAGATGTATTATTGAAATATTTGAAATTGGGAAAGGCTGAGACAGAACGCGTGTGCAACGAGGGTGGAGGTGCAAACGGGCCCATTTAGAGCGGTAGCATATGGCAAGTCTGGCGGGTAACGTGTCTCCCTACTTGATCATGGTGTTGTCGAGCCACGACCATGATGCCAGTGAAATCCATCACCGTCAGTCGAGGTAGAAGTGCCAGGGTCCTCCGGCCTTCGAATATAAGTCGTAACGTCCACTTCGTAAGGAATGGATGGTAAATAGCACTTTTGGAGGGTCTCCACCTGACGGACTGGCCGTTCCATGTCCATCTCGTGCGCTATTTCTTGCTAGATGATTGCGATTGGGTCGTCACGTATGGGATAGGCAAGGCGTGGGTTGGATCCTGGAACTAAGAGGGAGGCGACATAGGATAGAGAACGGCGAATATTCATTCTTACAAGCGCAGAAGGACCTGAGCCCTGGAAGCGTACTGAAACAACAGTCAATTTGTGAAAAGGCCGGAGGAACGACACAGCTGGAAAGTACCTTGACGGGCTATCTTCTGAAGGGGACAGCATAATTTCAGAATTGAGCGAGAGGAGAACGGATAGCTCGCGGTGCCGAATTTTGGATGTTCAAGCTGGGATATCGGGGAACTGTTGAAAGAAAGAGCAAGAGGGTAGGCTTGCGTTCTGCGAGGTCTGTGGCGTTAAATGGTAGGGTTGCAAAAATGGAATCCACTTGCCAGCAGTTGAATTAATCACCGTCAGACACTTGAACATGGTGTGCTCATGTGATATGTTCGACCTGTACGAGGTTGAGGAACGTTGTTCTTGCGCCGGGTGGGGAGTGGAGAAGAAAGTGCAATGTGTTGGCGTGCTTGCGAGCGCACCGTCTGTCGAACGGATTAGGTGGTAATTTCATGTGTAGCCACCGCTCATGTGGCCGGAGAAGCGGCGAGACCTGGTGAAATAGGACGCTGGTGTTGTTTGGACGTCCAGCTGGATTGAGAAGTGATCGGCTGGATCACCACTCAGATTTTAGTCTCGCCTTTCCCCAATTCTCGTTCATCTACGACGGCTGTTCATTCCACATCTCATTCCTCCTTTTACAGTGTACATCAGCCTCGTTTCGCAACTCCTATGATCGACGGAATCAACTCTCACCTTCTCTCCTCGCCACTTCCGTCGCTCGAAACGCCGTCTCTCTCACACGTGGGGGTAAAGCGTATCCTGCCTTCTCCTGCAGAAAAGGTCAATGGAGAGGAGTTAATGGAGTTGGCTGGTTAGTTGAGGAAGAGGAGGCTGGGAGAACATGGCTTTCCGTCCCGTTCTTGTTATCTTTTGTCCGTCAGCTATTTTTTCCACTTTTTATTCCTCTCCTGCTCCCACACACAAAACCTCGCTTCGCGACCAACAGAGGAGACACAACTAGCTTTCTTTGGTCTTTGTTGCCATGAGGCGCAAATACATTGCCCGTGTGCCAAGGCACATCCGAGTCTCTCGGTGTGTCCATGGCGCAAAAGCCATCCGGTGTCGGTGTATGTACCTCGAACGACGAATTCGAGGAGTTCGATACCAATAGCAGGGCTTGTGAATGGTACGTTGCTCTTCCGCTTTCTGGTGTTTGTTGCCCCCCGCTGACACTCTTACACCTCTGAAAGGTCCGTATATGCGGTCCCCCGGCCTTGAATTCTCCTGCAGGACGACTATTTCGCGCCATATTGCAACCAGTTCGCCCTTCCCAACGTTCTTGACTTGATGTAAACAACCTTGACCGTCTTCGGCTCTGCCATGGACATTCAACAACATTCCTCCGGTCTCGAAAACTTGTATTGGTACCGCGATTACAACAGATGGATCTTTAACTTGCGGGGTTAATGATACTTTGAGGTCGGGTTAGCACCAGGTGTGTTTGCAATTTCATCCCCATTGTTTATTAGTCAAAGCGTCGTTCGTTGTTCCTCCAGCAATAGGTACCTCTGCCTGTACAGTTCTTTCGTGCGGCCTGCAGGTCCAAAGATCTCTTGATGTTGGTTATTTTGGTCGATCATTTCTTGTACCTTGCTCTGCCTCTTGGTCGCGGCTCTTGCTCTTGGTGTCTTCCCCTCCTTGGACCTTGAGGCTCACGGCGGTCCCAGACTCAAAATGTTATCTCAGAACAATATCAGTCTCATTCTGTGATGGTAGAAAGCAGGGGTGCAAATGTGACTCACATTGAGTTGGGCGCTTTATATCCGGTTCTGTTTGTCATCCGCCGCATGGTCACGGCATTCGGCTGCTGAGGGCGCTGAGGTTCGGGATTGGTGAGAGACGGGCGGGGTTCTCAGGAATGACTCGGAATGTTTGGTTGAGGGTACCAGTTGTTTCCCAATCCCTGTTCATCTGTGATATCTCCCAATAAGGGCCAAGGGCACCAGAAGGCAACGGTCAACCTCCAGCAAGATGTAGCTCCAGCGACGACTCAAGCCGTAGGCCGCCAATCATCTGCGAACCACTTAAATTGCCTGGAGAAAGCACTCGATGGTGTCCACCTGCCATCTGTTCGCGTGTCCTCTCGTGGTCCGATGATGAAGTTATGGCCTTGTACCCAGGTCTTCGGATTCCTTCGCAACCTCAGGACTAGTTGAGGATTTGGAGGGCGACCTGGCATTGTGGAGAAGGTTGGTGCCTTAGGAGGTCCGCGGAAAGGGAGTAGAGGAGAGCACACAGGATAAAGATGAGACAATGCCAGATACAGGAAGAGCGACCGCAGCATGTCGCTGGGTAATGTTCTACTATCCCTTTCTGTCCGCGTAAATGAGTATCGAGGCTGCCTGTAGGCTCATATCCACTTGCTTTTCATTTACTGCATCTGATTTTCCGGTTTTGTCCAGCCACAAAGTCGGCCAGTAGTTGACGGGGATGATGGATCAGCAACATCGCATACGGAGGAAAATTACAACATAACTTTCTTCCTTTGCCATTCCACCCACTCTTCCTCCCTCTTCACGCTCCTTTGCGCTCCTTATTGCTTGCTGGAGGTGTGATTCGGAGAATTATGACTAGGAGGACGAGGGCAAGTATTCGCTTTGATGCTGAAATGCGAGGCGACACGCCAGCTCTTCGACTGTCTTATGGGACGTACAGTGGGATGGGAGTATCTCCTGAATGTTAATGGCTTGAGGAATCGAGAAGGTGCGAGGAGGATATGGATATGAAGGTTTACAGAGGGACAGGTGGGTAGAACAGTTTCGGCTCAGGGGGACCGTGGGTTCAAAAAGGGCATTAAGCCGGAATCCTACATCTACACAGTTTCCCCCTTCTCTTGACTTTTTGAGTCCTCGATCTCAGCCTCCACGCTAATTCACTCGACATGTCCCCGAATACACCATACCATCATTGTAACAACGGACTAATGGATCCACCCTCATACAAGTCGAGTGTTACACGACAAGGAATCCGGTTCACGACCCTCGCTAGGCAATATGCAACCCAAAACCAGGCTACGGCATCGTCTGTGATCCCACTACCGTCTGTTCCGGTCTCGGCATCGTCTTCGTGCTCCCCGTCGCGGCTCGACGGAATCATGGTGCTGCAAGACCCACCGATAGAGGTCTCGTCGTCAAATGTATATGCACAGCGGGAATTCCCTGCAGAAACGTATGGACAAGTTAAGAGGCATGTCGTAAGTCGCCTTTTCGTTACATCAACGTGCGCATCTCAACGAAGCTCTTGTCTTGGTGGTTGACAGCGGCATATGATGGAATATCCGTACGAGAAAACTTGGAGGTACAAGGTATGTAGTGTAGCTTTTATACTCTCTTTTCTTCTCTCCTAGTTCGGTGCTTTTGTCTTCCTGGAAATTGATATACTTATATTCGTTCACTGTGATCTTAGGTTAGCCGCCTCCGGGAGATCAGTCGCGGTTTGATCATGCGCGTGAAATGGAACACTATTCGGGGCGGCAGAGCTATTTTTGTTCTTGTGTGTGAATGCTGGAAGGGCTGGTGGAGGTCCGCGATGGTGAGCCTGTTTGACGTTAATCGATGATCGTGCCGTAAAGTCATACCCTCGTTGGTATCTGCTAGATGTTTTTTGAAGTGATTGCTGAAAGATGCAGAGACGCCCTACGCGATGTTCCTCCTGATTGCTCGATGATACTCAATAGGGCGCGTACAGGTCTTTGATGGGGAGCGCTTATGTGTTATTCATCGGTTCGCGTACCAAGTAACGGCGATGGTCCCGGTACAGTGCTGCCCGATTCGACTGAAAGCTCAACTTCGTTGCGTTAACGAAGTACCTCCCATCCAATTTGTGCACTATCTTCTGGGCCAATACATTCCGTTTTTCTTCTTCAACGATAATCACGACGTCCTCGGTCCCTTTGATGAGGGCTAAGGCTTACTGTATTCATTGGCCAGTTCGAATCCCTCTGAATCAACGACCGCCACACATCAGGCTGAGGCTGGTGCGAAGCCGCACGACCAATGCACCGGGAGCGTAAGAATGGTGTACGGCTACGATGGGGCAAATCAAGATACGTTGTCACTACTGCCACTCTTGGAGCTTGGAGGTTCCCAGTGGGTCTCCTAGCTCCAGTAAGTCTGAATCTGGATCAAAAGCAGGCAAGCAGCGATCGGAGAGCCGGCCTTCATCTGGAGACGAAATGTGCATTTTTATGCCTCAGGAACAGTAGACACTATACCCCAGGTGTTGTAATACAGCCACGACATACTGATAGACACTGACCTTGATCATACTAATCCACCGGGTTGCTAATCGACTCACACAAAGGCCCATATGGTGTGAGAAACGGTGCAGCACAAGTAACAAGTCAGTTTCGCAACCGAGAAGCTCATTTAATGCCAATCGAGCTATTTGGAATCCGCAGTCGGCAGTAGACGCTGAAGGAGATAAGATAAGAGGTATGTCACAGCCCTTCCCATGGAATCCAGCCTCCCCGAATCCCGCGAAATTGTTCAAGTTCGTCACGGTGCCGCAGAAAATAGGGTGTTATTATCTTGCTCTGGCCAGGAGAGGAAAATGTAGCGGATTGAGCCCGTTTCACGGCAAAGAAATACTATGTACCTGCTTGGATATGACTAGAACGATTATGCATCTGAGGGCGGCCGGTAAACTTAGCGCGAAGCGTCATCGACACATGCTTCTAACTGCTCTCAACGGTATGCGACACTGCCTTGCACCATGCTTCTAACAGGCCTCTGCCATGCGTCCCTTTAAGTGTGGACCCCACCCCGTTGCCCATTGCGCACCATCGGCCACCGCCTCCTCAGTAAGTTATACGCTTTCCTCCATGCCGCTCTTGAGCTTCTGGAAAAGATCTGCGAAGTCTAAGGATAATCTTTCCGCCATAAAACCTTGTGCGCATGCTACGGCGCCCTCTGGGGAGATCAGACTACTGATACACTCTTTTCATGGTAGTTTTTTTGTCACACGTTAGTGACATTACAGAGTGTGCACAGAAAGGGGGATCCGAGGAGGGACGATCCACCAATGCAAAATCTGCATCTTGCCGCAAAAGCGTGGCGAAGTCGAAGGACAAACATTCTGGAGCAGAACCTAGTGCGAAAACTCGCCGAGCTCTGGCGTGCAATTTTACTCATCAAGGGTACGATAGATTTTGGTAGTGCCGCTAGTCGCCTCTACAGCGCTGGCAGGCCTTTTACTAAAACACCCAAGGTTCACATGGAAATAGAGATTGAGGACAAGACTTTTGCCGCAGAATCCGGTGGGGATGCCATGATAACACCCACTGAAGAGATTATTTCACTCACAAAGAACACTCGCAGACTCCAACGGTGGCTTCCTCCAGAACGCCAGAAATTTTATGATCAACGAAGCGACTATGATTGACAACTCTCAAAAGGCCCATATTATAAACAACGTAACACAAGGGAAAACTGGTACGAGCCTTGTCCACCGAAACATGCTATTAGACCTCATCCATTTGGCTGCTCGTTTAGCTCTCGAGGTACTTTCCCGGGAAATGACGCAAGGCGCCGACGTTGACTCGTCTGCTCGATGGCCTCCCCCCTCATGTTACCCTGGCACTCGCGTCTCGCTCACCACAAGAATTCAAAATTGGCTTTTCGACGATGACCGCATGTGGGATTTTCTCTGGCTGCATGGACCCGCCGGTGTCGGCAAGTCAGCAGTCGCACAGACCATCGCCGAGTTCGCTGCCGAGAAGGGTGTACTTGGAGCAGCGTACTTCTTCTCACGGCCTAACGAGCGTCATAACTATCTCGAAGTGTTTATCACTCTCGCATACCAGCTCGCCGTCCGCTTCCCTAGCTACCGGCTCCTTGTGGCCAAGACGTTGGCTGCAGATCCGGACTTACTGAAGAAAGCGCCAAGCGTTCAGTTTAGAAGGTTGATCGTGGAACCGCTTTCATTGCTGTCGGGCGAGCGGAAGCGCCTCATAATCCTGGACGGCTTGGATGAATGCAATGGTGAACGAGCTCAGCTGGAGATCATCGAACTCATCAACAATCTTATCATCAGCAACACCTCCCTTCCAATTATCTGGATGATATCCAGCAGACCAGAGTCTCATCTCAAACGAGCGTTCTCTCGAGCAGACTATGTCGTACAGTGCTGGCGGGAGGAGCTCCCGATTGACACGGCGGAGTCCAGAAGTGATGCAGCAAAGTTCATTCGTGGGCGGTTCAGGGAGATATACGACAAATACAGGAATTGTGTTGAAGAAGGTGCCAATGGTTCTTGGCCATCGGAAGACGCCACCATGCAGATCATAATCAAGGCTTCCGGACTTTTTGTGCTCATCAGCACCATCCTCATGTACATCGAAAATCCCGAATTTTCCGACCCTGACAGGTGTCTCAATGAGGTTCTCGCAGTTCTCAATCACTCGTACACAACTGGATCTCGAAACCCCATGCAGGATCTCGACTTGGTGTATACCCGTATCCTCTCTGACGTCCCTAATAACTTGTGGCCTATCACACACCGGATTCTTGTAGCCTCTACCTTTCGCTACTGGGGAAGATAGTTGGCAGCCCAGGAAATCTGTAACCTGTTGGGCATGACTCGCGCCAACTTTTACGCCGCTACGCGCAGACTCCACTCCATTGTGAATGTCCCAGAATCCAAAGACGCTCACAAGACGCCCCTACGCTTCTTCCATGCCGCTTTCCTCGATTACTTGACCGATCCAAGTCGGTCGGGGCGGTTTTCCATCGGAAAACTTATGGAAAGATCACACTTCATTGTGGCCGCCAACCTCCGAGATTTCATGTTGTCAGGTCTACGAAGTCTTCAATCAAACGCGGCGCTTGGTTTAGTCGCGGAGAATGTCGAAACGATACGAAGCAGTCAGGAGATTAGCCAATCCGTGAAGGAGGCACTTAGTTGGCCGTCCCAGGGCAATAGCCACAACTGGAAGAATGCCAGAGCTGCATTAAAGTATTTCCGGGTTGGTTTCTTCTGTCTTCTATGTACGTTGTTGGAATATTCCGAAGTAAACAACGAGCTGCTGGATATGGTTCGTGGCTTTGACTTCAACATCTTATCCTCGACAGATTATGGCTCAGACAATGGCGTGGATGTGAACTGGTGTCTGGATCAGCTAAAAAAACTGGTGTGTTGGCTGAGCATTCTGTGATACTGCATACTTATGCCCGGCCTGCAGCAACCCTCCTCTTTGGTTCGAACTCATAGTATTTCGGAATGGGACAGCACACTTCTTTCAAAGTTAGCAGAGAGGTGGCCTGATGTAAAACTACTGGTAATCACTTGTTGTTCTGTCTTTGGTTTGTCAGATGTATTGACCCATTGCTCTTAGGATTTTGAGAACTATATACAAGGTGGTGGTGGTGGTCATGAGGCGATTTTCTTGCTTGGGTATGGCAGGAATACCATTGCTGTGGTGATTGATCCACGTCAGCGTTACATTTGGTGTTGTTCCCAAAAGGAGTTTCAGCATATTTGGTCCCCCATGCAATGCCTTCCCATTTCATGGGAGTTTGATGACTATTGGCACTGGCTCATGCCACAATGAAGTATCTTACAGTTACAGTCCTTGTATTTGTGACACACATTGCCTCTATTTGCCTCGTCCGTCCGAGTAATCTACGTATCACACATTCGGAAAGGGTATGTTGTGGATATACTCAATTTCACTCTCATTAATGTTTAATGAATCCGAAACTAGCATTGGATGGGTATCAGGGCCGGTGAACTCCACGAACACGATCTGGATGTAAAGACGTGCGAGGCTTCTTGGAAACGGCAGCTCCGGCATCCTGAGTATGACTCTCAACTTCGGATGAGAGCGGTCGTTTAGTTATTTGTCCGGTCCTGGGGTCAGTTGCAGAATATTTCGTTGTCGATGCATTGGAATTGGGTGCCGAAGGTCCAGTTGTTGATTCGACATATCGTCGGGGGTGGAGGTCAACCAATGTCGGAGCTTCCTCCATGTCTACTGCCAGGCCAAGACAAGGGATTAACTCGGACATCAAGCCTGCATAAATGCCGGGATATGTTTCTGGGTTACTCGTTGCCTTTGCCTCTTCCCGTTCCATGTAACCGTCCCACAACACATCGCAAGACCGGGTCAGAACGTCAATAAAGGGGACAAGCGTATGGTGCAACACTTCTCGCAGCCGATTAGCTAAATACTCCCCTGGCGTGAAAATGTTTGCACGTTCATTAGAGCACCCAAGTTCGTTGATGAAAATCGATTGGGCGTAAAGTTGTGAATTCAAGTGGTCAACCCGAGCGGTAAGGATCCACAATATAATCCACCAAAGGGATTCCAGGTCATGCTGGAAGTTGTACACAACTGGATCAGGAGTCTTCATCGGAGGCCCCGGTTCTTCCGCTGGCACATTTCGAGTCGGTCTTGATTCTCCCGTCTCCGGATCTGGCGTAGGCTCCACCCTCACTTTCCGTTGCAATGCCCTGAGTGTAGCCTGGGTATCCCTGGGATCCCGAGCCGGTCGTCGGTCCCGCGGACGATAGAGGCTGTAAAGGAGCTTGCCAGACAACAGCTCAAGAGCCATGAAAAAAGGTGTGCCCTGCAAATAAATTAGCAACGAAGTGCCAAAAAACCGTGATGCCCTCACTGTCTTGGGATCCGTTGAGCTGGGCGAAGCCGACTCAAACTCCTTGGCATATTCTAGATCGCTCAATTTACCCCGAGCCGTCAAATCCTCGCCCAGGAAAAGGATATTGCCTGTACTGACATCGCGATGAACCCAGTTGGCGACGAACATAACAACAAGGGCTAAATTGGAATCAGTAAGATGTCTGTCCTCTGTTGCATTTACGTACCCATCCACGCATCGACAAGCACCTTAAATGATGTCGGAAGATTAGGTGCATTGTGGAGTGCCGTGCAAACGTCACTGTACACAAGGAAGTAACGTTTCTTGGCACGGTAACGTCGGTTTTGATGAATTTGAAGAGCAGCATCGGTATGGGGAGCGCGCCGAAGGGGATGAACGGGGGTGCCAGTATTTCGACTCTGATCCGCTTTTGGGACTTGGTGGCTCCGAGAACTAATGTCTTTCCCCTCGCCTGATGAGAAAAGTCCCCGCACAGGGGTGGCACCTATTGGTCTATCCTTCAGCCTTTGCCCTTTGCCATCGCAGCTGATGTTCATGAAGTATTCTCGATAACGGCCAGAAACGATAATGTTGAGAGGGTCTCCGTCTATTATTTCGGGCAGTGAAGCAATGTGGTCAAGACGGGATTTTTGGCCGCTTGCATGCTTGGCCCGTTCAGCGTCGACTGCATCGAAGATATTGTCCTGAATCGAGCGCTCCGTCATCGCGTCTTCATCCAACCATACGTCTTTGAGGGCCTGGACTGAAGAAAGGACAGAACCCCCGAATTCGGAAATCTCTACTGCTTTCCAGACTCGAGTCATACGTCCGCTGATGCCAAGCGAGCGATAGCTAGACAACGCTCCACAGGTCTTATAATAACGGGAGCGACTCTCTGTCGGAACTTCATATTCGTAGTAGATGAGATCTCCACAGCAGCGACGAACAGCTGGATCATAACCCAGAGCTTTCTCATCCCCAAACAAGAATGAGAGGAAAATCGATATCAACGTTCTGGGATTCTAAAAGTAATGATTAGTATCGTGTCAAGGGGAAATTTCCGGGTTAAAACTTGCCTTGATAAAGTCGAACGGTTGAGACTTGGTTGAATGTGAACGGGAGAAGTACCACAACGACGTCATAGTATCTTCAACCGTAATCTGACTGTATATTAGCTTCGCGCAGGTGGTTCTGGATCCGGACACATACTCCGAACATGAACATGCGCCGGGGATCATCATTCATGATGTGGCTTGCTGCAGAAACCACTTTCAAACGATTCTAGGAGAAGATGAGAATCTACCGGAACGAGAGACAAGGAATGCCGCACATCGATCACGTCTTTCTCGTGTTTCTTGTACTCAGCAACGATCACAGTATCCGAAGCTACCAATTCTTTGGAACGGGACGAAAGCTGGGATGCGGTGTTTAGCTCAAAGCACCCGTCTATCCTGAAGTTTGCGCCTTCGAGCTCCGAAGCAAGGTTCGTATTGGGGCAATCACGGTATTGGAGGCGAGGTTTCGTAAGCCTGTGTTCGCTATCGTTCAAAGGTAAGGTATGATCGGCTAACTCCTTCGCGATTTTCTCGAACGCAGAGAACACTTTTGTCTCGTTGCTTTTGAGTTTGGAAGGAGAATTAGGGAAGTCACTCCACTGGAGCCCATCATCACCCGCCGATGGAACAAGAAGACCAGCATTCTTTAGCCTCTCGACACAAGCCGTAATGTCTTCTTCAGCAGGAATGAATGGTAGATAGGAGGTTTGAAACTCCTCAACGCCACTGACCAACATTTCGGTGTCCATCTCGCGTCGGATTTCTTCCTGGTGGCTAGTTACGACGGAGCCATCACCTCTGGAACGGTGCGAGCGGGGAGTGGAATCGATCCTAAGGTAAAGAGTGAGATAAAATAGGATGTAGACGGATGATGATATCCTCATGAGCCCATGTGAAGGGACTTGGACCGTGGAGGCGTACTGAAACGGCATTCAGTTTGCGGAGGCTAGGGATATAGTACGACTGGAAGAGGTACCTTGGCGGGCTTTTTTCCGAACTAGACATGACGATCCTAATAGCGGTTGAGTAAGAAACGAGAAAGCGGGAGGGCGATAGGGGTGATGAACGTGGAGCTATTAATGCTCTCTGTTGGTTGTTTGTCCACCGCACCTTCTGACATGCGTGGGAACGCATACAAAGAACAAGCCCGATGATCAGAGTCCGAAATAGCGGTCGTAGATCATGCTCAGGTTTCACTCCGGCAATACTAACGGAGCCCGGCCCTGGTCTGTTCTAGTGGTCCCCCAAGAAGTGAGATAGTTGATAATCGATAATCAGTGACAGGTACAATTTTATGGTCCCAATAGGACCCCCGAAAATAGGGGGGGAACCCTGATCTGAGTTTGGAGGTTTTTACCTGCACGAAATTTTGAGATTTTTATCCGGGAAAAAATCAGGGTTCCCCGGCCACCCATGTTTTATCCGAATTTTGCAACAGGGTCCGGGCGCTTAATGCCTAGTGCTGATTTTTTCATCTACTGCTCTCAGGCAGCGTGCAAGCCACCTTTTTTTTTTTTGCCTGAAGGCAGATCGGAATGATATTGTAAATGGAATAATGTGAGAGTGGTGTTCTAGTTCTTCAAACCGCTGGTGGAAGCTCTTTTACCATAGCTTGTCTAAGCATGAGCTTACTCTGAGGGTCTTCGAAGGCAATCGTGAGAAATCCTGTGAGTAGTGGGTACTTCAACGGGAGCAGATTTCAAAACAGTAAATAATGCCCATAAGTAGGAAGAAATGGAATTTGCACTCTCTGTGATGAGCAGCTAGCAGCCACATTTCGGAGCAGGGGCCCAACGTTCGGACCTGTGTCCCACCCACGGCGGCTGGTGCCCGCCCATATAGGAAATTTTATCCGCATTTGAACAGGGTACCCTCCGGAGACCAAGGTTTTATTCGGAACTCAAAGGAGGGCTTCAACCCAAAGTTCCGCAATTTTTATCCGAAAATGTGCAGAGGGTTTCTGAGGAATCCTCATATTTCTATCCGAATTTGATCAGGGATACCCCCCAATTTTCGGGGGTCCTGTCCCAATATATTTACTAGAAGTGTCGACTTCGTCTCCAGTGGGCCCTTGCTTGGCAGTGTTTTGTTGTGGTCATTGGCTGTCACTGGTCAGAGATAAGATAAAAGACTGTTTGTACTTGTGTACGCGATGAGATGGATTGATAGAATTATGCAAGTAGAGAAACCCTTGCCAAGCAAGGGGATTCCACGGCTGGATATTGAAATGTTAATCCGTCGCTTCGACTGATAAGTAAGTACCACACCTGAAGACATGAAGGTGAGCAGTCCGAGCCTGAGATTTTAACCTCAGATTGGAAACTATATCGACTTCCAAGACACTCTCGAAGGTCTTGGAAACAAGCACGGCAGTCTGCGGAAGGCAGCACCCCTAGCATGCGCTGTTTTCTTGGCTGGAATATGCGCTCACCTGGGGATAGCCAGTAATATGCGAAGGCCGAGGCTGAGGGACTAGTGAACGGACGGATCGAGCATCATGGACCCTTTGGTCCGCGTCTTCGGGGTTCTGTACCCTCAGGGCTTCAAGAAACAAGGCCATGACACTGCAAAGGTAGCACGAACCAACGAGTCCGGGACTAGTTGGGTCTAGACCGTTGAACGACGCTGATTTAGCATTTGGTTGTTCGCTCGAGGATCTGTCATTGTCCACTGGCCCACCATGGTACCCGCCAGTTATTCACCTTTTTCATTAGAAGTTTGGGGCCGAAGCCCAGGCTTATGCTGCTCCCTTTTGGAACTTCTGATCTGCATCCGTTCCTGAAAGGAAATGCCTAGAGGAGAGCTGGAATCCGCGGCGAGCAGATCACAAGGAAGGAAGAACTGGAGCGGGTAATGAAAATAATAAGGATATACCAGCGTCGAGTAGACGGGCTGAGCCCCCCCTTATAATTCAGGAGAAGAGGTTAAATGCGCACGTCATACATCTATTAGAAGCACGGGACATGATGGTTGGGTGCCGAAACGTAGCCAATCTAGACTCTGCTATTCCAAGATTACCTCCGACACCACCTCTTCATCCCCTCAAAAGAACATCTAGCATGAATGATCACAACCCATAAGCATGTCCTAGGCCACCTCCTTGTATTCGGCCACTGAAACCAAGTCTTGTGTGGCCGATTCGATACGACAATCGAAGAAGTGTTAGGACTTTATCCTCAAGCTTAAGCAGTTGCAAAAGGGACAGGAAATTCGCGGGCAGCCAAGGGTGTGGCATCGAGGTGGTGGGATTCCTCATCGGGTCTCTTGTTGTCTCCTCCAAGGGTCCGGAACATTGAGGTGTGTTGTTGGAATACTCGAAACTGGAAATAGTTGGGAGGGAGCGCGTGTGCAACGAGGGCGGAGGTGCAGACGGCCCATTTAGAGCGGTAGCATATGGCAAATCTGGTGGGTAACGTGCCTCCCTACTGGATCGTCGTGTAGCAGAGCACAATCATAACCCCAGTAAAGTCCATCACCTCCAGTCGAGATAGAAATATCAGGGACCTCCAGCCTTCGAATACAAGTAGTAACTTCCGTTTCAAAGGGAATGGATGGTAAATGGGACTTCTAAAGGTCTCCACCCGACGGACTGGTCGTTCCATATCCATCTTGTGCGCTAATCCTTTGTTGGGTGATTACGACCGAGTCATCATGTATGGGATAGGCAAGGCGCGGGTTGGATCTTGGAACTAAGAGGGGGGCGACATAGGATAGAGAGCGGCGAGTATTCATTCTCATAGGCACAGAAGGACCTGAGCCCTGGAAGCGTACTGAAACAACAGTCAATTTGTGAAAATGCCGAAGGACACGACGCAGCTGGAAAGTCCTTGACGGGCTATCTTCTGAAGGGGACAGCATAATTTTGGAATTGAGTAAGAGGAGAACGGATAGGGTCGAAGTTCAATGGGGTATACGAGATGTTGATGCTATATAACAGGGCGTTATTGGACACACTCCTGTGGCACCGAATTTCGGATGTTCGAGCTGGGATATCGGGCATCTGTCGAAAGAAAGAGCAAGAGTGTAGGCTTGTGTTCTGTGAGGTCTGTGGCGTTGAATGGTAGGGTTGCAAAAATGGAACCCACTTGCCAGCAGTTGAATTAATCGCCGTCAAACACTTGACCATGATGTACTCATGTGGTGTGTTCGACCAGTATGGGGTTGAGAAAAGTTGCCCTTGCGGCGGGTGGGGAGTTAGGGAAAAAAGCGTGGCGTGTTGGTGATTTGCGAGCGGCCCGTCTGTCAACAAATAAGGTAGTGTTTCGCGTGTAGCCACCGCTCAAGCGGCCGGAAAAGCGGAAAGAAATGCTTAGGTGACCGAGGTTTGGTGCTAGGCAGGGGAGGGACATGAGAACTGGTGAAATAGGACGCTGGTGTTGTTTGGACCTCCAGCTGGATTGAGAAGTGATCGGCTGGGCCACAACTCAGACTTCAAATTTCCAATCTCAGTCCGTCTGTCCACAACGGCTGTTCATCCACGACGGCTGCTCATTCCACATCTCATTCCTCTTTTCGCAGCCACATCCGTCAGCCGCGTTTTACAACTCCTATTACCGATGAAATCAACCCTCGCCTTCTCTCGCCGTCGCTTCCATCGCTTGAAACGTCCTCTCTCCCACATGTGCAGGCAAAGCATATCTTGCCTTCTGCTGCAGAAAAGATCCACGGAGAGGAGCTAGTGCAGCTGGCTGGTTAGCCGAAGAAGAAGAGGCTAGGAGAAGGAGGCTTTCCGTCCTGATACCGCCATCGTCTCGTTGTCTTTCGTCCGTCAGCCATTTTCCACTTTTCATTCTTCTTCTGCTTCCACGCACAAAATCCCACTTCACAATCAACAGAGGAGACACAGCTAGCGGCGTTCTTTGGTCTTTGTTGCCACCACCGCTCTCGAGGCGCGGGCATATTGCCTATGTGCCAGGGCACACCCGAGTCTCTCGGTGTGTCCATGGCACAAGACGCTCCTACCGGACCCATTGGCACGAAAGTCGTTCGGAGTCGGGATATGTACCTTGAACGGCGAATTTGAGGGTTTGATACCAGTAGCAGGGCTTATAATTGGTATGTTGCTCCTCCGCTTCCCGGTGTTTTGCTGCCTCCCGCTGACATTCTTAGGCTTCTGAAGAGTCCATATATGCGGTCCACCGGCCTTGAGTGCTCCTGCAGAGCGACTATTTCGCGCCATATCACAGCCTATTTGCTCTTCTCAGCGTTCTCGGCTTGCTATAAACAACCTTGACAGTCTTCGGCTCTTCCATGGACATTCGACAACATTCCTCTGGCCCCGAAAACGTATATTGATATCGCATTTACAGTAGATGGACCTTTAACTTGCGCGATTTACGACGTGTTGAGGTTGCGTTGGCGCCAGGTGCGTTTGCAATTTCATGCCCATCGTTTACTAGTCAAAGCGTCGATTGTTCCTCCGGCAATAGGTACATCCACTTGTACAGTTCTTTCAAGCGTCCTGCAGGTCCAAAGATCCCTTGATGCCGACTATCATCCCTAGTACCTTGCTCTGCCTCTTGGTCATGGCTCTTGAGTCTTGATGTTTCTCCTTCTTGGATCTTGAAGCCCACGGGGGTCCCACGCTCAAAATGCTATCTCAGAACAGTATCAGTCTCATTCCGTGATGGTAGAAGGCAGAGGTGCGAAAGTGACTCACACTGAGTTAGGCGCTTTAAACCCGATCCCGTTTGTCACCCGCCACATGGTCACGGCATTCGGCTGCTGAGGGCGCTGAAGTTCGGGATTCGTGAGAGGCAGGCGGGGTCACTCAAAAATGACTCGGAATGTTTGGTTGAGGGTACTAGTTGTTTCCCAATCCCCGTTCGTCTGTGATATTTCCCAACAAGGGCCAAGTACGCCAGAAGACAACAGTCGACCTCCAGCAAGACGTAGCTCCAGTGACGACCCAAAACCGTAGGCCGATAATCATCTGTGAACCACTTGGATCGCCTGGAGGAAGTGTTCACCTGCCATCCGTTCGCGTGTCCTCTCGTGCCCCGACGAGGAAGTTATGGCCTTGTACCCAGACCCTCGGATTCCTTCACAGCCCCAGGAGTAGTCGAGGATTGGAGAACGGTCTGGCGTCGTGGGTAAAGTTGGTGCCTCAGGAGGTCCGCGGAAAGGGCGTAGAGAAGAGCACACAGGATAAAGATGAGACAATGCCAGAGACAGGCAGAGTGACCCGCAGTATGTCGCTGGGTAACGTTCTTACTATCCCTTTCTGTCCGCGTAAATGAGTATCAGGGCTGCCTGTAGGCTCATATCCACTTGCTTTTCGTTTTCTTGCATCGGATTCTCCAGTTTTTGTCTAGCCACAAAGTCGGCCAGCAGTTGACGGGGACGATGGATCAGCAACATCGCATGCGGAGGAAAATTACAACATAACTTTCTTCCTTTGCCATTCTACCCACTCTTCCTCCCTCTTCACGCTCCTCTATGCTCCTTATTACTTGCTGGAGGTGTGATTCGGAGAATTATGACTTGGAGGGTGGGGCCAAATATTCGCTTTGATGCCGAAATGCGAGGCGACACCCCAGCTCTTCGCCTGTCTTGTGAGACGTGCAGTGGGATGGAAGTGCCTCCTGAGTGTCAATGGCCTGAGGGGTCGAGAGGGTGCGAGGAGGATATGGATGTGAAGGTTTACAGAGGGACAGGTGGGTAGAACAGTTTCGGCTCAAAGGGACCGTGGGTTCAAAAAGGGCATTAAGCCGGAATCCTACATCTACACAGTTTCCCCTTTCTCTTGACTTTTTGAGTCCTCGACCTCAGCCTCCACGCTAATTCACTCGACATGTCCCCGAATACACCATATCATCATTGTAACACCGGGCTAATGGATCTATCGTCATACAAGTCGAGTGTTACGCGACAAGAAATCCGGTTCACGACCCTCGCTAGGCAATATGCAACCCATACCCAGGCTACGGCATCGTCTGTGATCCCACTACTGTCTGTCCCGGTCTCGGCATCGTCTTCGTGGTCCCCGCCGCGGCTCGACGGAATCATGGTGCTGCAAGACCCACCGATAGAGGTCTCGTCGTCAAATGTATATGCACAGCGGGAATTCCCTGCAGAAACGTATGGACAAGTTAAGAGGCATGTCGTAAGTCGCCTTTTCGTTACATCAACGTGCGCATCTCAACGAAGCTCTTGTCTTGGTGGTTGACAGCGGCATATGATGGAATATCCGTACGAGAAAACTTGGAGGTACAAGGTATGCAGTGTAATTTTTATATCCTATCTACTTTCTATCTTTTCTTTTCTTCTCTCCTAGTTCGGTGCTTTTGTCCTCCTGGAAACTGATACGCGATATACTTATATTCATTTACTGTGATCTTAGGTTAGCCGCCTCCGAGAGATCAGTCGCGGTTTGATCATGCGCGTGAAATGGAACACCATTCGGGGCGGCAGAGTTATTTTTGTTCTTGTGTGCGAATGCTGGAAGGGCTGGTGGAGGTCCGCAATGGTGAGCCTGTTTGATGTTAATCGTTGATCGTGCCGTAAAGTCATACCTTCGTTGGCATCTGCTAGATGGTTTTTGAAGTGATTGCTGAAAGATGCAGAGATGCCCTGCGCGACGTTCCTCTTGATTGCTCGATACTCAACAGGGCATGCATGGATCTTTGACGGGGAGCTTATGCGATATTCGTAAGTTCGGTACGAAGGAACGACGATGGTCGGTTACAGTGCTGCCCGAACCAACTGAGAGTTCAGCTCCGCCGCGTTGAATGAATTACCTCCTATCCGATTTGTGCACTATCTTCTGGGCCAAATACATTCCCTTTTTCTTCAACGATAATCACGATATTCTCTGTCCCTTTAACGGGGACTAAGGCCTATTGTATTCATTGGCCAGTTCGAATCCCTCCGAATCAACGACCACCACACATCTGGCTGAAGCTGGCACGAAGCCGCACGATTAATACACCGGGAACGTAAGAACGGCGTACGACTACGATGGGGTCAATCAAGACACGTTATTACGGCCACCCTTGGAGCTTGGAGGTTCTCAGTGGGTATCCTAGCTCCAGTGAGTCTGAAGTTGGATCAAAAGCAGGCAAGCAGCGACCGGAGAGTCGGCCTTGATCCGGAGACGAAATGAGAAGCCAGGGTACTACAGTATGCTCTCCTGTGGCGATCACCAAGAAAAATATGCGACCCATGCGATGATGGATGGATAAAGATTGTGTTATCCACGGTGGTTTGAAGTAGCGTGGCCGGCCGCAGTACTGTGGGGTGAGCTTCTCTCTTCAACTCACTTGTTAATTCTCCTTCTACCTCAAGTTCTAGGAAGCGCGCTACGCATTCCGCATGACCTTTCTTCACCCCTACTTACTTATGCCTGCGCAGCAGTGTCATGGACCCGATGTGTCGTAAGAGTAGCACTAGTTCGTTGATGGCCGTCCTGCCGTCTTCTTCATATGGACTTTTCTATGACCCAACTCGATCGCTCAGAACCCCTCTACATCTCGTGTTCCTAATCAGCAACAAAGGACGCCTCCACGTTCCAGGCTGGATGGGCTCAGTGGGCCTCTCCTCGCTATTGAGGTGCCCCACCCGGATTCCGAAATTGCTGAACGCATTACTGATCTCCTCGAAGATTGCCGATACATAGGCTCTTATGACTGGTTTCTGGGTACAAAAAAGGAGAACCCTGCTATAGTCTTATCAGGTAAGTTCCTCCAGATGTGACTTTCCTGGAAGGAATGGTTTCCTGACCAGTGTTATCAACTAGGTTCCCCTAATGTCTGGACAAAGCCTGCACTCCCCCTTGCACACCTGAGACCAATTAGAATCAAGAGCTAGTATAGAGGGTACCAAAGGTTTTATATAGGATTTTAAGTTATTATGTAACTTGGGATGCCACATATTTTATCACAGAAATAGAATTGGTTGTAGAAAATACTCAGTCCCTCATAAATGGTACAAGAACTCTATTAGGTACCTGTAGAAAATACTACACAATATAAGTAAAGGAAAACAATACATGCTAGGTAGGATTACTCACCTCAGTCCCTTGTAAGTGATATGAGAACTTGATTAGGTACCTGTAGAAATGTAAGGGCTGGGCCCTTACTATAGTAAAATTCCTACTCTCATATTATATTGAAGTCACTCATTGTATTCTTGATTGTTTATTATTGATCTGTTTGTCATCACCTTTGATAGATTACTCAATCCATCAATCTATATTCCTTATAATTCTTGTTGTCAGCTGTCATCAGGACAGCTGACCTTATACCTACACTACATATGTCCCAATACATTGGGTTTATTGTATGTTGGTGTGAACTTAAGGTCAAAGCTCTAAGTAAGCCCCCACAGGCTTACACTTTTTTACAATACCCCACACTTGGGCACATATTAAGTGAACAACCTAAATGCAACTATTGCACTTAAAACTTTAAAGCAAAATCCTCTTGTCACCCACTCAAATGGCCTCAGTAAACCATCCCCCTGGACACTATGACATGTCCAAAGACACACAAATGCAATTTGACATGATGACACACAACACAAGCACACAAGACATGCATACACCACCTATGCTCCATCCCCCATCCATCCCCTTGCCACACAATGAACCAACTTCCCCAATCCCTATCACCATCCCTCCAACAGATGTGTTGACTCATGACTCATCCACCACTGGTGAGGAAGCTCCTCTGGGGCTTCCTCTCTTCCCTGAATTTGAACCAAGTCATCCCCTTGCAGTGCAATCCACATTGTCAAGCACAAACTATTGATCTGATGGTTCACACTCTGAACTGTTGATGCCTGAATTCTCACCTCCTGCCCTCAATGATGTGGTCTCTCTAGAAGACCAAGTCAATTCTATATTTACAGACTATGGCATTATTAAATGCCAATGCTGGCATCAAATGTTGGTATATACTGAGACAATTGTGGTGGAGTCATACAGGGAAACTGACTCACTGATAGATATCAGGTCCAGTCAATTCTGCACCACATATATCAAAGCTTTAATAAAGCTTTGTATGGCATACCAAAAGGCTTGAGCCATGAAGGTCAAATGAACTGACCTTATGCCTATGCACAGCATGTATAAAATACAACCCATGCAATCATACCTCAAGCATGTCCTTGACTCCACTAATGATGGGATCACCTTTGATCCCCTCCATGTCAAGATCAACAAGGCAATTGAAAGGGCAGAACAACATCCCATACATGAGCACCATTGTCACCACAATCAAGACAAAGACAATGGGCCACCAGCAACCCCTCAACTATGTCTCCATATTCCATCCCCCTTGTTGACTGCACTGTTGAATACCACCCAAGCCATGGTGCATATACATGCACCCAGGCAACCAGGGGAAACAGACCAGGCATACAATGAATGCCTTAGTGTGCAACAATGACATGCACAAGGGTATGGCCTTAGAGCTGCCCACTTTACTATTGAAGAGTCCACTGTCACAGATGGTGAAACTATCCTGGGGAACAACACATTTGCAAACCATCAGCAATGCCATGCCCCAACTGTTGGGGCATTGCAAACTCAAACACCCTTGTTGCTAATGCAGCCTGACACCAGGGTCAGACCACAATCCCAAACTTGCAATGGTCACCTCAATTACCCCCTATTTCCTCTCCCAAGGGAAAAGGACCAATGGGCATCCCATTGCTGAAAATGATGATGCAAGGTAGCAACTACCTTGCAATGAGCAGTGTAACTCCAAAATTTGGAGCAACAAGTCAGACCATCCTACCTTCACCAATGGCCAAGCCTACAGCTGATGGAAAATCTCCAGTGGCTTCAACATCAAATGTCAAAGCCAAACACCCTTCAGCCACTAGCATTCAATTGAACACTGGTACAATACAAGCATTGAGCACACTGTTTGCACTACCTATGGCTAAGCAAACCCCTCATGCTAGCAAATGGAGCAACCATGTTGCTCTGCAATGAATGTGCAACAAAGATGTCTGCAATTGCAGGTCATCCCTGATAGATGATCAACACATTAGGTTCAATGGGCACATACCCATTGAAGCAACCATGTCTGAACATGAGGAGCAAAAGCTAGCTACTTGTGTATTCTTTGGAGGCCCTCTTAAGACACCTCAAACATCTGACTCCTGCAAAACAGTTAGGGTGGCCTCTCCACCCCAACAACCATTACAACCACCTTCACAGGGACAAAGCTTGCCCCTGCTATATAATCTACAACCCCTCTGAAACCTTCCTCCAGTATGAGAGGAAGATGAAGATGAAGAAGAAGAGTGGGAAGTGCATAACACCTCATGACCCCCAACACCAAATTGAGGGACTCATCATTACTCTCTAGTAAGAGAGGCATGCAATGAATCTGTAACTCCAGGGATTGTACAATCCATCCAGAGTTACAACAATCTCTGAGAGATGTACAAATGAATTTAGTCACTCAAAATACATGCAAGTGCTATATATTTAATACCTGAGAGATGTACAAATGAACTAAGTACCAACAATGTTAATACAAGGCTGACTCAGGTAAGATACATAATACTCACTTCAGTCACTCAAAATACACATGAGTACTGAAGTGGAAGTCAGCCATATGGTTGAGGGGTTTGGATGTAGGCTTAATCCCTGCTAGACCTTTCAGCTGTCTGGTCCTGGGTTCAAACCCCTGGGGATCCATTTCTTCAGGGGCTACCAGTGTGTGAAGCATGGTTGCTTAGCAATAATCTTGGGTGACTCCAAAATGGTTGTATGGTCCTGTTTGGGTCTCAGGAGGTTCTGAGTGGCCAGATCATTGGTACTCTCAGGGGTTCAAACTGACTTTCTGATCTTGGGGAGAGATCTACCAGGCTAGCATGGGCATTCTGCTCAGCCATACAGCAAGTCATGTAGTGATGTCACACTGTAATGGTG
>JAEUWS010000027.1:0-34534 GCA_018524945.1 Podaxis sp. C-F-92630
TATTTCTCTTATACCCCATGCTCTACCATACCCCATAGCCCCAAGTGCTATGGATTACGATAGAGTACACTGTAGTTCTATTTATGTGAAAGTCGCCCCCGCAAAATTTGAGCACGGGAATGAAGGATCTCATTCCATCAGATGGATGAACTCCTTCGCGGGATTGCCTTCTGTCGTCTGAGGGGCCACTAGATTCAAATTCTTTCCTACGTCTATCAATAGCAAGCGTCGCCCGCAAGATCCCATGCGGACTTCGCTACCAGTCCCAGGAAACCAAGAGTTCGTAAGGCGCAGCTGGGGGTTCTGAGGCTTCACGAAAGCACCTTAGCCCTATTCACCCACACGATTCGAGCTGCAGAGTGACTTTTTACGTTCTTGTGTGTTGTGCGATTCGACAACAGCCCTCGGTGGGTCCGATGTAAGCGCAACAGAAGACAGTTCAAGGAAGATTCTACTCTGAAGATTCATTCCCTGAGTATGTACACAGGAATCGAGCAGGGTCAACCCTCAAAATTTTTGAGGCCCGAAAACAATTAATCGTTCGGCCCGCCTCATCCAGCGAAGATAGGCCTGATACGCCACTGGCATACGTACTGACTATTTGCCGAAGACATTACTCCAATAGTCGACTTAGGCAGCGCATTATTTCTGTTCAAGCGACCACATGTCTCCTGAACCAAATCAATGACCGGCTTACGGGAACGTTTAGGTTTCAAAGATTTCTTCTTTGTTTCCCGGACCCCAAAGGGACAAGCCCAATCAACATTGGATTAAAAGAAAAGACATGTCACAAATATACATCAACCGAGTGTGCAGGTGCCTGGCTAAGAAGTCATTTCCGTTTCGCCTTTTTGCCGGCCCCGGTTTCCGTTTTGTCATCTCCCTAAACGACATGTTAGACACAAGTCAGGTGGAAGGATTTTCAAGTTTCTCGCCTTGCGCTTGGTTCCCTTAGATTTGGTATCAGCCTTGGCAGCAGTTGTCGGTTTTTCTTTGGGCTTGACAGTGAAGAACCCATCTAACCGGCCTTGTTGCTTGCTATTCAGGAATTTTTGTAGTTTTTCAGCGCCTTTGCGGACGCGTTCCTCACTAGAAAGTATGTTTAGCCGAAGCTAGTAATGGTCGAGGTATATATCTCACTTGAATCCTTTTTCCGTCACCAGGAACTGTACCAGGCCATCGACATCAGGGTTTTTCCACTCGAGCTGAATAACCAGGGTCAGAGAGGGCGTTAACAAGCGGTGGATACTATGCACACCTCGACCTGGTCGGCGGGTATAATTTCGGGATTTTCAAAGAGCTTTTTGGCCTCCTCCCAAGGCCATTCTTCTGGTATCTTGATTCCACCTGATCCTTTGCCCTTACCCTTCTTGGGTTTCTTCTTCGGTGCATCTTCATCTGGTTCTACATCGGATGTAGGGGCGGGCTCTTCGTCTGCTTCATCTTCGGAAACCTCCGCCGCCTTCTTTTCTGCGGCTCTGGAGAGAACGGTGAGTGACGGTGCCAGATTTCAACAATGCCTCAACCTACTTTTCTCTAAGGTGAGCGATGACTTCACCCAGGTCACCGTGCTCTCGAATAAGCTTGAGGGCGGATTTGGGACCAATACCCTTGATGGGCTCAAGGTAGTCGCATCCCAGCAGTATACACAAGTCGATGAACTAGTGATGTATTAGTAGGAGGCTGTGGTGACGTCATAGATGGACGCACCTGGCTCATGTTCATATCGAGGCCCTCTAAGGCTGCCTTGAGGTTAATCTCGCTGATAGGCTGCTTCTTAGCTTCGGAGAAAGTAAGGTGCCGATAGAGGATAGGGGCGTTGAAGGTAAGTGTGTCCATATCTTCTGAGCCAGCCGCATATACCTGGGTAACATGAGATTATGATCAATACGAAACATTCGGTGACTTAAGCACCTTGCCCCCGCGAGCAAGCTCTGCACATTGTGCTTCTGCTTCTGATGGTGCCTAATACGGTTTGAGTGGATATACATACGTGAAGAAATCCTGACATACCACGACGACTGGAATACCCATCAGGTTAAGAAGTTTGATACATTCCTCGTTGTGCTGCTTCGTCACCTTCACTGTTCGCCTTGACAGTCGGTCAACTTCCTCCACTGTACCTATTTCCTTTGCTTCCTCTCCCTCTTCCTTTGCTTCTTCACGTCGTTCAAACCGTTTCGACAGCTATGAAACTTGAGCGGCAATATGAAACAGGTTCAATGCAATACATACCACTCCCTTCTTGAGCTCGGGCGGCTTTCCGTCGAATACATAGGCAGGCTTGATGCCATTCTCGACGATACGTATTGTGCGGTAGAAGAAGCCCATGAGATGACTCGTTGTCTCGCCAGCGTCGTTGGTAAGCATCTCACCATCCTTTTGCCGGACGGCGATGAGAAACTGGTATATTGACATGGATGCGTCTATGGCGACCTTGCGCCCAAAGAGAGTCTTGATGTCATGCTCCTTGATTGCTGCTGGAGCATGCTGTGAGATGAGTCCTGTGAGACCCTTGATACCCATGGCAGGCAGTGAATAAGTCAGACACACTGTGTCTTGTCACGCCGACGCGTCAATGAGCGTGACAGTACGCGCCAACCTCGGGAAAGGCAACTCTTTCCCAACCGCAGCCATTGGTTCGGTACCTGGGGCTTGAGCTGGCTGTTCGGCACAAGTTGCGATTTGGCCTCCGCTTATCTTTTACATTCCACCATAAGGTGAGTTGAAGTAACTTCTGGGACGAAAAATTTCTCGCCTGACTTCAGAAATAGCGACTCGAGTTGTCTGGCCAAACTGGGCCAGTCTAAGTATACAGGTGGTATCACCTTCCACCAAAGGTATGTCATGCCCTTCAGATACTCAATTACGATGTCGCAGATTGAATGACAGGACCGCCGGAGTCTTCTACCAGCCAGGGGGAGGGTTGTAGAAAACATCATGCTATCAAAACTGTTATGATGCGTTCATGCCAAGACCAAACATATCTTCTCAGCTGCTGTGAGCTACCCTGCTGAGTCCAAACTCCCCTCCTGGTTTCCCAAGTTCTGTGTGAGCGCGTGTTCAATTGAGGCGCGTTAACACGACCTTCACCCCGAGGCTACATTGTCGTTGATCTAGTAACACCACAACGAAGGATCCCAGTCGGTAAGTCTTTGCCCGCATCTTCCGTATAGGCTCGTGTTAAATTTGGCATGAACACGCCCATCCTCAGAGGAACCGACTGCCCATCTTGGGATGCTTTCTTTACGTTCATGTCAGCGTTTATCCGTCACTCTGTTTGCTTCTTCCGGCTTGACAGATTCGTACAATGCCCCTCCTCAATTTCCTGCTATGGCGCCCCTGAACAAGTGAGTTCCACGCTATGGATACATTAGACAGTATTCGGTGTCGCTGAAAAGCCTAATTCTCGCTGAAAATGATGCGAATCTCAAAAAATACGCTAACGGCTCCACAGTGGATATGGCAGAGTACTAAACCAAATGGGGTCAATAGCTCCAATGATGACTTCAACATGTCAATAGTAACATAAATCCACTTCGATTAGATGAGAGTCGTCCTTAGCACAATAACATGCAGCTATTTGCCATCCCCGCTATCATACTGCTTTTGCTTGTCATTGGGCCACTTACTTCTCAAGACTAGCTATTTGTTACACAACATGCACATGATTCTGGCTCTTTTGAAGTGAGAGCCTTCATAACAGAGCAAGTTGTAATTGGGTTGGAAGAGAATCATCGTCGTAGAGAACGGGCCTGGCCACAGCAGAGTGGCTTCCGAATCTCTGTTGAGAGACTCCAGAATTGAAGCCAAGAGACTGTCTCTATCGCTTTCGGTGAGGTTGCTTAAATGATGTAATTTTAAGTCAATTTGATTAACCCGAAAACTAGGTTCTATGCCGAAGAGCTTGTGCAACTCATGCACGTTTTGGGCATCCCAGATCCTTTCATTACAAGGAACCAATATCACTAATGCTGTAGCACCCCCGGATGGAACGTGCTGGAGGCTCATCAAGACCTCGGAATAGCGTTGAAGATACCTGGCACTGCCAGATGATGCTCAATGTTGTCAGTAGTCGAAGACGACATCAATTCGCTGTGTACCATATCTGGCATTACGTGACAGGTACTAGCTAGTTCCAAGGGGCAGGGCAGGGTGGAGCCTGGTGGAGCAAGTCTCGCTGAAAAGTAGCCTAATTTCACTCGCTGAAAACTCGCTGAAAACGAGTACCGAATACTGTCTATTATTCATGTCCCGCGTGGTGCCCACTGGTGCACAGCCCCTGGATCAACAACCCCACTTTTACGATCAAAGGATCCCACAGGCCGAAAATTGGTCCCCCACGCCTATTATGGAAGCTCCTTCCGCTCGTTTATCTCATGACAAGCCCGATTTCACCGTTATTTAGGACTCCGAATCCTTGGCCAGTTGATTCGGTATTTCAAAAATCTAACTTAGCTCCGTCGCGGTATCACCGCGTGATACATAAAGCCCAGAAAACTCTGCATTGATGGCAATTGTTGTCTGATCAGGGGCCTAGATAACTCAAGGGCGGCCAAGAAGCATCGCCCATCACTGGATCCGGAGCTCCACCCTCATATGCTTGTGGTTGTCCGGGCGTTAGTGATATAAATAAATTTCGCTAAGACTACTTTCCTCTTATTCACCCACACACGCGTCGTTACCGGTCATTCATTCCCTTCCTTCCTCTCTTTCACGGTCGTTTATTCCTCTCGGGTTCGGGACTCAATCGCCAAAATGGACTCAGTGCAAGGAGGCATTCAAGCATTGATTGGTCCCACACTAGGAGCTGTATTCATTGGCTTTGCGGTCGCGTGTGTGGTATATGGGATTCTAATGACTCAGATATTCCATTACTTCCGTGGGTACCCCCTCGACAGGTCGATTTTCAAAATTTCGGTGAGTGTTGGAAAGTGAATCATTTGGGTGTACGCTGATTTCAAAACAGGTAGTTGTCATCGCGTATGCTCGTTCGGCGTACTTGATTTCTTTCGTACTCAAATTCCCTCAGCCTTTTGGAAACCGCAGATCAAGCATTTATTGGGCACCTCGTGTATTACTACTCTATCGCCAACTTCGGGCAGTGGGGAGTGCTATTAAAGGCTTCAATGACTTGGTATGTCCTTCCATTGCTATCCTCAAACGCAGACCGCTCAGCCCCGTTCCAGGTCCCTCATCGTAAGGATACCATCCCCTTGCTATAAGATCGCTGATCCACATATACTATCATAGTTACAACTTACAGTCGGCGTGAGTAACACCATCTGAGGCATGTGGAAAGTCGATCCTGATTGGCTATCAGTCGGTCGTGGGAACAATCGTCAAAACGTACGTACCTGTTCTTCGCCAAGTGGCGCTGGGTTTTTTTGACACACCTGCGTGCTACGCAGTTATTTCGGCCTTAGGGTATGGCGGTGTGAGTCCATGTTTCTCCTTGCAGTTAGTTTACTCTGGCCAAGAATACTTATCGCGCGGCCCTCGGTTACAGTCAGCGGTCGCAATATCTATATCACCGGGTTAATTGTGAGCGTCCTCGTCTTTCGAAGACGCAAGTGAGACTGATGGGGGCGTTTCTAGATTTTTTTGGCCTTCGCGCAACTGGGATTGGCCATCGGTACGTGTATCAAGCTTAGGTCCGATGGATGTTTGACTAACCGCGAACACGTATCTCTTACAGCCTATTCGATTCGAGCGTTCGTGTTCATTTGATTTGATATCTCGTGGAGTCCCGCGGCTGAGTTTCTCATAGTTTTATGCTCCCAAGCATTTTTGCGGCTCAGCAGCTTCAGGTGAGTTCGTTCCTGAACATCATGATCTTTTCTCACACATCAAACAAGGTTCTCGGGTCGATATCTTTAGGAACGGGCGTTCTCACTGATATCGTGACCGCTGCTACATTATGCTACTTTTTGAACCGGCTGCGGACGGGGCACAGAACGTATGTTGTGAGATTCCACCTAAGAATGAACCTGACTGGCAATTTTAGCTCCGATTCCCTTGTGAATATGCTCTGCAGTTATGCCATCAACACTGGTGTTTTGACGAGGTGAGATACCGGGTCCCGGATTTCATGGAGTTGCGATACTGATTTTGTTCATGAAACTAGCACCATCAGCCTGGCCACGCTTGTTCTTGTGAGTTGTGATCCTGTCATTATCATACCCGACCTCAACTCATCACAATACAGTACAATGTCATGCCAGACAATCTCTACTTTGTCGCGACCTACTTCATTCTGAGCAAATGTGAGTCGTCTCTTTGGTTACTCGGGGAAACGCATTTAACCACCTTGCTCTCTGTCTAGTATATGCGATCTCCTTCATGGCAACGTATGTTTCATATGATAATCTGTGGCTCGCCAGCTGACCACCGCTGGACTATAATAGGCTCAACACCCGTCGCCAAGTGCGCGGTAGAGGTACTGAACAACAGGGTGATACGACGAACCATACAAACATGTTCCATTTGGGGACTCGTATGCCAAGTATGGGACCTAATGACTTCGATCAATGGGACAAGGTGACACCATCGCATGAAAGAGGAAGGAGCGTACTTATGGAAATTCCGCAACAAACATATGCGAAAGATGAGTTCCCTTACAACTCTTTCCACCCCGGCGTGGGATCCCAGTATGTATATCATATTCCTCCCTATGTTCTGTATACTAAAATTACCACAGAAAAGCACCAATCAGGCGGGCCTTTTAGATATTCCTCGTAGCTTGCTCTTCCAGATAATATCCTTATCGTTCTTTTATCGTCAATTGTACCGTAAGCTTCTACTTTCTCGGTTGTGTGTATTGGGTATATCTGTATATAATAGTCTTTGATTGAACATGGAAACTACTTCGGGCTCTTGTGAGAAGATGAGGCCATTCCAGAAATCCAGAAATGCGACTCGGCGAAATAGTTGGATGTTATTCCCACGACGATGGACTCCAGCGGAAATAAGGAGATTTCGACCGCCATGCCGTTTTCGTCGCTCTCTCTTCCTCCAACCTCAGATTTCTGTTGAAATCAAATAAAAGCTCCGCATTGAGGACCTGGATCCAATCAAATGCATTACTGCCAGATTTAATTCCAACTAAGCCCGTCAAAGCGCCCTATTAGCGTCCTTTTAATGTTGGCGGACCGCGCTTGAGCCGGACGTGGCAACTGGGTTCTCCATGAGCGTGCAAGGCACTCTTCGCTCGCTTCTCCACCATGCAAAAGCCTAGTCATGGGACTAGCGTTTCTTCAGTGAAGCACAACCCGTTCTTCTCACCTCCACCTACAAATACAACCCTATGGGAGCCAGTCAAGAATCAACCCTCCTGGGACTGGCACAATCGCTGTTCACACCCTACATCAACACATAGCGCGGATTCCGAGATGAAAGAGAAGGAAAGCTCGAAGTGGCTGTGGACGGGGACGTGTCTAGTGACGGTGTTATTGGTGTTGATGTCGTTCTCAGCGTCATCACTGGCTTCTGCGAGGGCACCGCACTCATTTGTTCGCACCGCTGAAGCGAGGACGGATGACGTTAAGTTTGACAATTACAGTTTGTTTTTGAAAGGCCAGAGGATATTCCTCTAGTAAGTTGTCACCCTAAATACACCTGTCCTGATAGATGATCCTCTGAAATAGTTCCGGCGAATTCCACACGTTCCGGCTCCCAGTACCTTCCCTTTGGCCCGATATTCTCCAGAAGGTCAAAGCAGCGGGTCTGAATGGCGTCAGCGTATATACGCATATGGGTCTCATTAATCCAGCACCCGGGGTCGTGGATTTCAATGGCTTCCGAGCTCTCCAACCGTTGTATGATGCAGCAAAGGCAGCCGGTGTCTGGGTAGTCTTACGTCCAGGTTAGTATGGGATCCCAGTAATTGTAATTGAAGTTCTTTTCTCACAACCTGTACAGGTCCTGTGAGTCTTTGGGTAGCCTTTGTGCCTTGGCACGCTCTCATGAATTCTAGTACATCAATGCCGAGACCACTGCGGGAGGAATCGCTCACTGGGCCACCTCAGAGGTTGCGGGAACGCTTCGCACGAATGACACGGACTGGAGAGCAGCATGGCAGGCATATATTCAGGGAATCATCAATGTCACCGCACCAAACCAGATTTCAAAAGGTGGACCAGTAATTGGTGAGCCATCCTTGGGTATGCACCATTTTTGATGTTCTAATGCGCATGTAGCGATCCAGATTGACAACGAGTACCAGCAAAGTCCCATTGATCGCGCTGAATATTTTGCCAATCTCGAAGAAGCCTACCATAACTCGGATATTGTTGTTCCCTTGACATATAATGATCCAGGGATGGGCAGAAATTTCATTAATGGTACAGTGAGTATATGCATACTATATCTGATGTTCGCAAAATCTGACCGTATTCTAGGGCGCTGTAGATCTTTATGGGTATGCATACCCCTTTTTATCCTTGTCGTATCTTTATTGACATGGTTCCAGGCTCGATTCATACCCGCAAGGATTTGATTGCTCAAATCCCACGGTCTGGAGGGGTGTCACTACCAACTACCACCAATATCATGCCGAAGTCAACCCTTCCCAACCTTGGTACATCCCAGGTATGATCACGCCCATGGTACGGTTGATCTTGCATTCACCCTTTTTGCGCCGTAGAGTTCCAAGGTGGCTCTTTCGACGCCTGGGGACCGACTGCGCCAGGTTTGACCTTCTAGGTAACGCGCGGCTAGATTATGGCTTATTCTATCACCAGGATACGGACCATGTCGCATTTTGACGGGTCCCGACTTCCAATCCGTATTCAACCTTCAATTATGGGCAAGCAACGCTAAGCTGATCAATTACTATATGCTTTATGGGTGAGCTCCGTTTATCCTTTCGTTCAGCACCGTTTCATCCATGAGCAGAGGAACGTCTTGGGGCGGCATTCCCTTCCCCGGCGTTTACACGTCATACGACTATGGAGCATCGGTGAGTCCAAATTCATTACAGGATATGTTACCACTCTTATTAACGCCAACAGATCACGGAGTCCCGCGAACTGACCACAAAGTTCGATGAACTCAAGCGACAAGGTCTCTTCCTCCGCAGTTCTAGGGACTTCTACAAGACGGACTGGATTGCGGACGCATCAACTGGGCTTTCCGTGTCGACGAATCCTGCGGCATTCATAACACTCCTCAGGAACCCCGATACTGGTGCTCAATTCTACGTTGCCAGGCAAAGGGATTCGACCACGACGTGAGCCGCAGATTTTTTACTGCATTCACCCTCAATCTGACCCGAAGTAGTGTTGTCACGACCTTCAAGTTGAATGTCACCACAAGTGCTGGAGCACTTCAGGTACCCACTGTTGCCAACGCGATCACACTCGGCGGACGCGAGTCGAAGGTTATCGTCACAGACTATTCATTTGGATCGTCCTCCAAAGCACTCTATTCTACTGCTTCCATCTTCTTTGCCGGTACCATCGATGGCCGCGATATTCTATTCCTGCACGGAAATTTGACCCAAGATCACGAAGTCTCCCTCGAGCTGACTGGAACGCCAACCAAGCTAGCCCAACCATCCTCGTCACAGGTCAGGGTCACACAAGGTTCCTCATTAACAACCATCACCGTTCTCGCTGGACTCAAGGGTCTGACCACATTATACGATTCCGATACTCAACTCATCCTATATGCGGATTCCACGACAGCGGCAACATTCTGGGCCCCTGTCATTCCAGGTCCAGCCAGCGATCCTTTGCGCAATCACTGGGGCATTGGCACGAACCAAACTGTTCTCGTTGGTGGACCCTACCTCGTTCGTAGCGCAAATCTCGACTCCACAGGCCAGCAACTCGCTTTGACGGGTGACCTCAAAGAAAGCGTTCAACTCACTGTCATTGGTCCGAAGACTGTGAGGCGAGTAACGTGGAACGGGGATCGCGTCTCACCCGACGCATCCATCACTGCACCTTCCGCCATTGGTGGTACATTTACCGGACAGCTGCGCTTGCATGATGATGTGGCTGGGATTCGTGTCCCGAGGTTAACCGGGTGGAGGTTCAAGGACAGTTTGCCAGAGGTGAATGACGTGAACTTTGATGATTCTACTTGGACTCTGGCAAATAAGACGACTACGAATATTCCTCAGAAGCCAAATTACGGGGATGGAAGGATCTTGTATGGATGCGATTATGGCTTGTGAGTTTATTCGTTTCGGGTTTCTTGGGATGATTCTGGGCTGATGCCAGTGTTCGTTAGCTGTGAGAATATTGTCATGTGGCGAGGTCATTTCCAGTCAACTGGCCAGGAGAAGAGCCTAAATCTGTCAATCAATGGCGGCGAAGGTGGGTTTCGGAAACTTTGTGCCCAAGATCATTAATGGAGTTATCGCTCTAGCCTTCGCTGCTAGTGTATGGCTCAACAATATTTTCTTAAATACGTCGTTCGGAAAGTGAATCACGCCCTAGTTGAGCGGTTCTCCCTCTCACTTTATAGCCTAGCTCGACCAACAACCGTCACGTAGTGGAGGAGACAGACGACAAGTTCATCATTCCTACTGGTGCTCTCAGGAATGGTGATAATGTCGTCACAGTGGTCCAAGTAAGTGCCAATCACTCCCCAAGTGTCAGCAACGTATTAAACGTATGCAGGACAACATGGGCTTGGCCGAGTCCGGTGGATGTATGCTGTGTGTTCGTTAGAGTCGAAACGTACGATGACCTTTCATATTTACAGCGAACCCTAACTCCTCTAAGAGCCCTCGTGGTATTCGCGGTTTCAAGCTGGAGGGCGGAACGTTCGGCGATTGGAAAGTGCAAGGAAAGGTTGGCGGATATCGCAAGTGAGTTCTTCTGCAACAAGACCCGACATGTGCTGACAACCTTCTAACAACTAGTTTCCCGGACAAGACGCGCGGTATTACACTGCCTTTTCATATCGCTCTCCTTCGACTGATTATCTGCGACTAGGCGTTCTGAACGAAGGCGGACTCTTTGGCGAGCGCAAGGGCTGGCATTTACCAGGGTTTTCAACTACAGGTTGGCAACGACGCGATCTTTCGCAAGGTCTCCCTGACCAGAAAGCTGGCGTTGGGTTCTTCGTTACCACTTTCAACTTGAATATCCCTAGAGATGTCGACGCGATGTTATCTTTCAACTTTGAAGAGCCGTTCGGGCAACCCTATCGCGCATATCTGTTCGTTAATGGCTGGATGATGGGCAAGCGTGTCGGGAACCTTGGGTATGTAGCTTATTTATTTATGTCAATGGGGTCGGGAAATTGACCCGTTCGTGCACAGGCCACAAGCGAAGTTCCCAGTTCATGAGGGTATCCTGAATTATCGCGGCTCGAAGTGAGTTCCCTTCCTATCATAATCAATATCACGAGGGGAGCTGACCATGTGGCATTCAGTACGGTGGCAGTAGCTCTGTGGGCGATGACACCCAATGTCCCAATCACGCCTAACTTGCAATTGACACTTGACGCCGTCTATGAAGGCGGTGTAGGGAATGTGCAAGTTAACAACCCAGTGTGGTCGTCAGAAGGAAGAGAATAAAGAAATTGATGACGAAGGAATCCAGGGTCTTGGTATGGATTCTGCCCACCGGGCGTGACATTACTTGTAGTCCAATGAATGTCAAATCAACCTATATTATACAATGATGGTCTGATAACAAGAACAATGTTAGCTGCGCACACTGGGTACAGGAGACCGGAGGCACCTTCATATTACACATAAATGCCATCTCCAGGTCTAGGCCGCTCTTGTTCTTGTCCAAGGCTCTTATATTTCCCGACCTCATAACACTCCTGATGCCAATTCTGGTACTTCTTGTCCTTCGCTTCTGGGCTCTGAACAGGACCTTGGCAGCCTAGGCAGACGTTGTAGGGGCTAGCCCGACGCCGCGGGTTGACGTGATAGGGGAGCTCGGTGGGAACACAGGATGACAATGCTGACCATCGTTAAGCAAATCGCTTTATGCTATCCTGGGGACAAAACGTACTTTTAGCGACCATGATGGATTGGGCGTGAGTGGTTGTTTTTCTGAAAGCGCAGGCTCCACTTATGTCCCTATGATGTCTCAGTTGTCAACATGAGGGCCCGGTCATAGATCCATGACACCACCTATTCCCCCATATAACCTCGGGTTACGTCTGTTGAGATGGTATATGACGTATCATCCATACCTTGGAAGGAATCGCTACCGCAGTTTTGTGGCGTCCGAGTTTGAAGTCACAGTGACTTGGGGCGGTCGATCGACGCTAGGGCAAGCCAACTGGAGATCCCTGGAGATCCGTACATTTCAATCGACGAAAGAAGCTATACAACAAACGTAATTACTTTCCGACAACAAACCGGTGTGAGGTGACCTGACCCAATCCATTACCCCCCAAGTCATTGTGAGGAGTACATGGAAGGGGTGGATATACTGGCGATTAGGCAGACCAACTTTGCTTGGTAGAGGCTCTAATCCATCCGAGGTTACTTCTAACACCTCGAAATAACTGCATGGCTAGGGATTGCGTCTGATCGATCCTCAGGGAGCTGGAGTGGGTTTGATCCCGTCATTCATGACGTTGCGGCTTTAGTTCCTCTTAAACTTATCCGGATCTTCTCAGCTCACAGCAAATTTAAGAGGGTCCGGCTGCCGTTCATTTCGGAGTGTGAGTTCTGTGGACACAAACGGGAGGAAGTATATGGGACCACTTTCAATTGGGTTATCCACAAGGTTAGTTCCTTTATGGCGTCGAGGAGGGCATTTGGTAAAAGTTGACTGGGGAACATCCGTGCAGGGGGTCCAGGATTTGGTGAGCAGGTGACCATACCGACGGGGTGTGAAATTTGTTCCGCAATATGCGACAGACTACCATAGTAACAGGCGTTTCAAGATACTTCTTTGACGATGACTCTCGAACCAATCTACACAAAAGAACTAGATCCATTCTCCCTCAAGCGGCTCCGCAGGAAACTTTTCTGCTTGACCACCGAGCTCTTCGAACACTCGGTTGATGCTTTGGTTGCTCTCTTCGTCTTCGGCTTTGCTAAGGGCTATAAACAATGTCAATATACTGCGGTGAAGCCATCGAGAACTGTGAGTACAGACCTTCACCTCTCCCTTCTCCCAAACTCTGTTCTAACCCTTCTTCTCCAGATCTCGCGGCAATCATCAGTAATTGAGTGTTCAGATAATCCAACAGCTCAGGGGTTTCGCACGAAGCGAACCGCAATCCATACTCTTCCCGCCCTCTCGCAGATTCTGTCTCACCCTCTCCAGCAGTTCCAAAAACACTTTGCATCAGCCAGCCAGGATATGAGGCTCCTTTGCCTCGAACAGGCTGAGGTCCTGACGCAGGCGCCAAGGGGTTCTTGACTTGAACGACGAAAGAGGATGCACTGGCAATACCAAGTTCCTTCTGGACGTCGCCCATTTCGGATGGGGGTGGATGTGAAATATGGTAGCCGAGGTGGGTTTCCCTCCGGGAGGGCGTCTTAGCTTCTGCATTAACGATTGCGTATGCCCCTCGGCCGGCAAGCCGACAAGACGCTTCGTGGCGAGTGCCTTATAAAGCCGTTCAGTAAGCGAATGAACGCCAGAGTATGTTGGTTCACCTCTTGTCTTCGTCTCGTACGTCTTCGGTCCAAGCCCTGATCGCAGTTCATCCAAGTCGTCCCCAAGAGCAGTAACTGTCGCCCAAAAAATCTCCTTCCGCCTGGACGTACTACCAAGGTTCTCGGGGTCGGGAAGGCGCTTTTTCCCGATAGTGACCAGACGATATTTCCGTTTGGACTCTCCGACTGGCGCAGGAGCTGGAACGGCGTCTGCTCCGGGCTCAAGGGTCTTCATTTCTGCTTCTTCGACCTTCTCTGGATCGGGCTTATCCTTAATTCCTGTGCTGTGTTCGGCATCCGTTGCTGCAGCGGCGAATGCAGGTGGTGCAGGGATTAGGAGCATGTGGAAATTCCTGACTTCGTCGATGGAATGCGTCTCCTCGAGCTGGACGCGAGGTCGGTAGAAGAAATAGACATGGCCGCGCTCAATAACACCTGGGTTCCGGAGTTGACTAATGATCCAAATCCAGAGAATGGCTGCGAATAGGACCTACCAGGTTTGTAAACAGACCCAACCCTTGGTTTTTCTTTCTCCAATTTCTGTCGCTTCACTGGGGGCTCATCCTTCTTCTCATTAAAGTCCTCTTCAGCCTCCTCTACGTCGCGTTTCTCTCCTGTGTCGACTTTCTGTTTGTCTTCTTTCTCGGGTGTCTTGCTTGCAGCTTTTTGTGTTTCCTGCTTTACCTCATGCTTTTGTTCAGCACCTTGCTTTCCTCCTTTCTTTCTTCCACCTTTTGTGCGTGTCGGAGAAGCCTCAGTACTCGTCCTTGCTCTCGTCTGGCGTCTCGTGGTGGGCATAGTTGTGATAGTGGGAGAGAAACCAACGCTTGGAGGGGGGGGACCCCAGGGAACGTCTGCAATGACGTCACCAGCTGGTGTTTCCGTCATTTGGAACCAACAACCCCTATTTTTGTCCAACTAAACTTGTCCTGTCTCGAGGTAACAGTATCACGTTGTCGTTGAACCTGAGCTTCCTCAGGCGACGACACTTTTCAACTATGGCATCGCAAAGCCTCTCATTTACCGATTGGTTTGTGAAAGGTTGTCCCAGGAGTAACGACGAAAAAACGGCAAGCAAATTTGCAATAATGGGGATGGGTGCGGGCGAATCGGACAAAAGGTCCGCAGGCGAGTCGATATCCAACGTCAAGTTCGTGATTTTGGATTTTGCGAGAGCGTTGTGAGGAATCGCTCTGTTATGTAACCATCGAATTCAGAAGCTCGCTTTGAAGTTGATTTGAAGGATAAGAAATGGGTATCGAGCGGACATAATATCAGAATCCTCGTTCGTGGAATCACTGCCATAGGAAGGAAGGATATTGGGCACAAGGATGGCATTATCGAGTGATATTCCCGGTTTGTCCCAAGCAACGTAATCCCTCGTTAAGATTCGAACAGATTTCAGTAATAGCGATCGTCTCTGTCCCCCAAAGAGGGTGTAGGACGATCCCTGTTCCCGATCGTGTAGTAGAAGTGATACAAGCCAGGAGATAAATTGGGGCCAGGCTTCAAGGATTTCCAGCTTGGGTAAGATCGGATGATCATCTTTGACGAATGCCAGGACTTCGCCAACATCCGTCCAAGTCAAGTAAAAGTCGATGGTAAGAAATGCGATGTTCAGGTGATTTGAGAGGACCTTGAGCAAGTGGCCTTGGGATAACAACGTGCCACTTGGCGCTCTAAAAACCAGCGACCGGAGGTGTAGTAGACGCATGAATGTGCTGAGCTTCCACCACGTCTAGTAACTGCATTCGAGTTTACGATCTACAGAAGGGGAGATCGTGGCGTGCTGAACGGTACCAGAAGCTCGATGAAGAAGGTCAAGGGTGTGGTTGAGGAAGCTATCCATAAAGAAAAGCGTTGTAGAGAAAGTAACGCTCTTCAAGCCCAGAGTAATTGGTGCAGGTCGTTTGTACTGCACAGAGGGTTTCGCGACGCCATGTAAGAAACGAGAAACTGCACTCCTTCCGTCCGACAGCGAGCGCGGAGGAGAATTATGCCAGTACATGCAATCTGGTAAAGGTCCGTTGCTGATTTCGATGCGGCTACAGCTCGCTGATATCGCCGCACCCATTAGCTGAGCGAGGGCTTCCACCCACATCTGCTTTTCCAGGTTCAACATGCTGTGGTGTTCCGCCGCACAGCTCTGCATGGATAATTGTGTCTGATCAACCGTGATCTTGAGCCTTAGAATTTCCAGAGTCCCAGGGATCAACTAAGACAAAAGGATGAAAAGGCCATGAACGTCGTCGATGAAATGATGCGTATCATCTCATGCTGCAAAGCACGCGATCGTAGTGATTTTGGGCAGTCAGGGAGCAGAAGCGATAGCAGGCACGAGCACTATTGGCGCATCTGGACCTATAGTCAGCTCGGAGCGGGAGAACATTCGTCCGAGAGTGTCCGGTCCTAGGATCCTCTGCAACATTACGCGACAAAGTACGGGGGTGACTTTTCCAAGTGCGAGGAGGGAAGGAGTGTCAAGGCCGTCCATAATCATGTCGAGAATCTCGACCGGGAGAGCTCAACGTTGTTCGAGTATCCTGGGTCATTGGTGTGGAGGCAAGGATGGTGAGGCGGGAGCATGTCATGCTCTGTTATACCTGCCCCACTCAAAGACGCTGTCTCAAGCTGCCCCTGGTGGTTCTCGATGCCACACAAGAACAAACAAAAGCTGGCGGCTGAATGTTGAATCCTATGTTGATAGGCTGACAGTGACACTTTTCCTGCATTTATAGCGTAGCCTCATGTCTCCAATATTCATACACAAATTCCTTCGCTCTATCCTCTCTTCCCTTCATATAATGGGCTCTAAATCTATATTGCCTTCTCTAGAAGACCCCCACCGAATCTGGCCCCTCCTCGATGGCGAAGGAGGAACGATTGAGGTAGAGGCTTACAGGAGTACCCTTGTCCTATACTATGGTAGCACTGGTGCTGTGGTCGGGCCTCACCACTGGTACATCTCGCGTCTCGACATCGTCAAGAACGAGGCGAGTCTGGAACATGAGCAGATCGTGGCTAGGTTGAAGAAGACACTTCGCGAAGGCGAGGACGTTGATCCCACTGAGCGTTTCCTCGTTGTAGAACGCTCGGTGGACCGTAACGAAGCGGGACAACAACCTCAGACAGAAAACCAACTCATCGATTGAAACTACGAGTCCAAAGTCTTCTTGAAAGAGAGCGGCGAGAGGTTCCCACCTGGGAATGCAAACGATGACGATGGTAGTTCATCCTCTGGCGGTAGTTTTCCCGGGGCCGAATTTGCAGTCAAGGCAGTGGCTGGCGCTAAGCCTGTACGTGATACTATACGTTGTGCAAGTACTCACCCCGCCTCCAAGTCCAAGTCTCCGATTGTCGCTTGGGTCGAACTTCCTACCCCCCCTGCTCTCCCTCCTGCCAATGCTGCCACTGCACTGCTCGACACCGAACGATCTTCTCATTCTCGTGCTGGTACAAACTCTGCGTCTGAAATTTCTGACGGTCCATCGTCTCAATCTTCCGCTCCTACTACCTGTACTCGTGCTCTCCGACCCAACTTTGTTTCCTTGACTATGTTCATAAACCTGGTTTGCGTTATCCACTCCAATAAGGCACTCTATCGACTCTTCACTCAGAATTGCTACTGGTTCGCTGAGATGGTAGTCCACTGTATTCATCTTCACATGGGAGTAGACGTTCTAACTGGAAACAACGGCCCTGCACAGCCTCGACTTAGTGCTTCCAATGACCGCGCTGAGTTCGGTGATGGTGACCCACTGAATGTGGACACCAAGCGATTTCCAGGATCCTTCCGGAAGATTTTGCAAGTTGCAAACGTGCCGATGAATAGGACGCTTACTAGGATGATTGAGCTGCGGGATGAGGAAGAAGCTAGGATTGAGGCTGAGGTATGTGTGAATGTTTTATTCTCTTTCTACTTTTCTGTCTCTCATTGTATCGGAACTGACTGGGATTCGATATAGCTCAACAATGCCCGACTCCGTGAGCTCAGGGAGACTGAGGGACTGAGACAACAGGTGGAGGAGGCAGATAGACGAGCGGAGGAGGCGGATAGACGAGCAGATGAAGAGAAATGGAAGAGGGAGGAGATGGAGAGGCGCATGGCAGAACTTCAGCGTCAAATCGCAGAATGCGAGCAGGCCAAGCGCTCACCGGGAAATGAGTAAGGTCCAGACGTGATCGATCTGTGGGTGGGTGATTTCTGTCAGCCTCTCCATTTGTCCGTGGCCATGTTGTTTGTAATGCTATACCCTTTGTCAATACAAATTGAAGAATATTTTTTGGAAACAAGACTTATGCGTCCTCAGAGGATCCTGAAACGCCTAAAGACATGTGGGCAATTATGTACCAAGTATCCATTGTTTCAGCTATTGTAATGAAATGGTAGCAAGATCTTACGTGTGTGCTCCTGCATAGCTACTAGGTGCCAACCTTTGATATCAATTGGAGAAAACGGTGTGATAAACCAGCACAGAAAGAGTTAGGCGGAGGAGAATGCTTATGTAAGCAAAATACGTCTGTACCCCTTACTGCCGATTTTCTGGCCACTGCTGCGGTTGAGGGATTCTTTTCTCATGTCTCATCCAGCTGCACCAAGGTCGCTCGAAGCCCTGCGTAGTTTCAAATTCGACAGTATCCTGAATGAAGATACTCTAACGCGTTCCATCACCTTCCTTGGTTCGCTACCTGACCCAGAGAGCGAAGGGGATGTACGGGCGATCATCCGGATTGAAAAAACGGCGTTAGACCCCGCACAGATACCAAGTATTTTTCATTCACTCAGCGGAATAGAAAAAGTACAGTTCGAACAGAGCACCGATATTGTATGCGTTTGCGATCGCGATGGTAATCACGAAAATGATAATCACTCTTTCTGATGTTAGTACACCTGGATGTTTGGCTGGCTAGGCCCCGGGCGAGAACAAGACGTGAAGATCAACGTCATTTGCCCCGCAACGGAGGTGCATATTAGAAAGGTAGGACGATGCGTCTTCGCAGAAAAAAAAAGATGATAGTCTCATTGTCAAACCTGTAGTACACGAAACAGGAACAACTGATTGTGTGCGAGACTCCGGAACTCTACGAGAGGATTGTGAAACCCTACATCGATGCTTTCCCTGCTTCGAGGACGAAATGGTAAGTCAAATCCTCGTCACATTTTCATTTCGCGTTGTTCATCCATTCCAAGGGTCGAGAATATCCTTACTGGGCTCTCCGAGCGGGAGAAAGTTTTGGTATCCAACTCAGATTTCGTCATACTCCCAGACATGAAATGGGATTTGAAAACCCTCGCCTCTCTTTATCTTGTCGCGATCGCTCGGGATCGTAGTATCCACAGTCTTCGTGACTTACGGAAACAGCATATCGGCTTATTACGGCATATCCGCAGGGAGGCAGAAAATGCAGTGGCGAAGAAGTGGGGACTAGGAAAAGGCTCACTCAGGATGTACATCCATTATCAACCAAGTTATTGTGAGTATCCGATTCGCCCCTATGCCACCTTACCTTGACATTGCAAAGATCACTTCCATGTTCACATCGTCAATGCAAACTACGAAGGGTTGCTAGGAATGAGTGTCGGGCAAGCGCATTTACTTGACGACATTATTTCCTTAGTACGTATGAGCTATATTGAATTGTGGACCTGGCTGTTAATGATCACACAGCTCGAGCTGGATTCAGATGACAGCGCGGGAGTATTTCAAAAGATGACGTTAACATATGGCTTGGGTGATCAACATGGGTTATACGAAGATTTGAAGGCCGCTTTAGTTTAACATCCGCTTTCTTCAGAACATCGAACTTGGTATCGGAACAACCTAGACATATTTCTCGGGCGGTCAGAACACAGAACTTACCGCTGGACAGCTTTTGATCACATGGGTCTTTTCTTAGCCGAATAATAGTACCGTTAGCCGAACAACAAGACGACACAACCCGGTCGGCTGTTAACCCCCGAAGCCAATAACTAATACATTTTCTCAGGTACAATATATTTAGTCATTGTATATATGTGATGCTTCAAAATGGTGCGACCGCCGCAACTCCCATTTCAGAACCCTCCGACCTCTTTCATTCCCGTCGCATGACCCAAGGGGCCATAGTGCCTCAGCCACCTGCGAAATGGGACGATCTTCCGCCGGAAATTGTTGAACAGATTCTAGTCCATGTCGACGATTCCACCCTTTTCGCACTAGTCAAAGTCAACCGCCGACTCAACTATATGGCATTGGCACAGCTCTTGGGGCCGCAAATCATGAAGAGCGTCTGCTCGAGCTCATGTCTGGTCCTCAAGAAAATTCAACCCAAAGAATCCATTCCAGCTCTATGCGCATCTCTGTGGAATCCACATATATCCCATATCAAATACTTTCCCTTCCACGATTCTCTTCGTAATTTCATCAACGATTTGTTTGGTTTATGTGACTTGATGAATCGGATGACATTTCGATCGTTGAACACTTTGGAGCTTGGGTTCTTGGTATATGATAGGGAGGAGATGGGGAAATGCATGACGGACCGTCGTCCGACGTTGGGCCCGACAGATTGGGTAAGGCTCCTTACTCAGGTGGTCGATCTTGCGCTTTCGAAGGGGTGTGAAAGACTAGAGCTCGACGGAGGCACGCTCTACCCCTATCTCATGGTAAACCAAGCCCAAAGACGCACCAGTCTACTATCACCTATTAAAAGGATTTCCCGTGTCTTTCGAGTTCCGACCGGACAGTCGCTACCATCTCCCTCGAGGTTACGAGACCTGACGATTGCTGTCTGCGACTTCCTCGCACCGCCGTTACTGGATTACACCATCAGTATGCTAAACGGCGCCTCTCAAACCATCCAGCGACTCGAATTTCGATTCGTTTGGCCGATTAATCCTGAATACTTGGCGTGGACACGTCTGCTCAACTCCATTCATTTAATCAATCTCACCACTTTGATTCTCACTGGTGATGACTTTTCCCTAAATCCACATACCCTCCTGTCCTTTCTTTCCCGACACGACGCTATCAATCACCTGAAACTTGACTTCGCCTCAAGTATACCGACTTCAACAACTAGTATGCCGCTATCCCTCGGAGCCCCGTTTCTGCCTAACCTCAAGACGCTCGAAGCATGGCCACAGCTCGCCGTATGGCTTTTTCGCTGTTCCCTGCATTCTGTTCCAAACGCCAGATGGATCGCCTTGCTAGGATCGGTTTGTATCCTTCCGACTCGGACCATGCGTGCGGTGACGGGTTCGACCGTTGACAAAGCTATTCTTTCCTTCAATCTCCTTATCCCTCCTACTCGTCCGGGAGACCCCGACGTCCATAAATCCAGTCCTGCTGCAACAATACAACCCCGCCTAATATTATACATGAACTTCCGCGCAGAGTTCTGGGTAGACTGGATACGGAAACACGTTGATTTGACTCGAACTTCAGCTCCGAGTGTCCTCAGGTTGTCTAGGGTGACGGACTTGACATTGATGTTGGATGCGACTGCGAGCCCTTCTTCGGACTTGAGTGAAGTTACGGTTATCGCTCGGTGGTTGGGATTGTTCCCTCGGTTGCAGGAGTTGGAGATTGATGGGGAATTCCTACCGTTCTCGAAGGAGGCTCTGAATAAGCAGTTGTGTCGCGAGATACTGCGAAGGTGTTTGCGGTTGAGGAGGTTCAGATTTTTCGGGGAACTGGTGGGTTTACTTTTGCGATTTGTGTCATTTGCTTGGTGCTGATTGGAGGGCTGGTTAGGTGTTGAATTTGTGACTACCATATGTGGTTGTGAGTTATCGCCGATATGGTTGTCGTTTCTTTGAATTACTCCCTTTATTGCGTCAATGGTGGCACGTGGAGAATATGTTAGGGGAATTAATCATTCATTTCGCTCTGAACGACGTTCTGGATCAGGTGGACAGGAGGGATATATGATCTTTGGGGTGATACCGCATTAGAGAGATGGAAGTTCTTTCGGGCGAGCTGGGGTGCTGGGTCTTGGAGAGGGAAGAAGTGTAGTGGTCTTGGGTTGTTCACCGTGGGTAGCATTCCCCAAACTGGTTAATCTGGAGATCAGCAGGATTAACTTGAGGATGAGATCCTGGACACGGACAATAGGTTGAAACTCGTTTTTAATCCGCCAACGATTCTTGTAGGATCCATTTTATTTTCCTTGGTACTTGCACGCGAGTGTCGGTACCAATGTTCAGGGACACCCCGTCGTCATAGCATAGTGAACGGGGGTTGAACTTGGTGAGGATGTCAAGCTCTCTCAGACTCGGCGGATTTAGGCGTCTGTGTTGGACGTACGGACCCTTTTTGAGTACATGAGTTATGTAGGAGTCAAAATCAGGTACTTAACACCGACTTGCACGGCTGTCATGATGTGGAAAACTGGGCTTGAGGAAATTGAATCCTCTTTTCTCCAAGGCTTTACAAGCCTGGCACTGCATTACTTACCAAGGTCCCGTTCTGCATGAGGTGAACGGGCAGTAATTTACCACAAGGAGATTCCTATGTCAGTGCAGCTCTTTTTGCAGGTGGGCCTACATCGAGGCCGAGTTGTGGGACGCGAGATCCTATGACGTGGATTCGAGACGCCAAGATTCCGTCAAAGGCTTGGCCGGAGTCCCCGTAATGCGGCCTTCCTCGACTGATCTCATCAGCCTTGCACATAGATTTTTCATTAACCACAAGGTCCGAAACACCGAGGTTATTCTTGTTCAAGTAACAAAGGACTGGTGTGCATGTGCGTATGGGTGAGAGGTACAGTCATACACAGGTGCAAACAACAGTGATGTTACACGACCTGAAATGAAACCAGGTTTCACATCCTCCGCACAACTCGGCTTTCACAGCTCTAACTACAATGTTCCAACTGCGATCAATCTTCTGATGAGCTACGCCTTTCCAGGTTCCATGATAACAGCCACAATTGCTCTATTTCAAAAAAAGACTCCAAATTAAATGCCCCAGTGGGCGTTAGGTTGCCTTAAGAAGCCGGCCTATCTCCATTTGACTCCGCTGTACATGTCAACCTTTGCCATGCCAAAAATACTATTGAGCTCTCTGACAGCGCTCCGAAACCTACCACGATGGTTTGCGCGATCAGCTCTATCTTTCGAAGGTTGCCTGGTTGCCTAATGAAGTTCTAGAAACACAGGAGCGCTTGATCACACCTACATCTTGGACTATTTCAACCCTCCCCCCTCTGGTAGCGATGACCCTTGCCAGCTTTCACCCAACTACTATCATGTTCTCATGGCTTGTCGGGGCGTTCTTCTTGAGCAGTATGGCTCAGCTTGATGTTCTGGTCGAGGCTCAGAGCCCACTGGAGCTGAGAAAGCCGAAGGCGTCTGCAAAGGATTGGGAAAAGCTGGGGCGTGATGTCGGTGGACGTTTGTTGAAGGGAGCTCCTTTCACTGAGCCATGCTTTTCCAATGCCTGGAATTCCTCGGAGTGCATAACCGTACGGAATAGCTATTTAGACGAGGGTGAGTGTTACACATCGTTTGTTCTTGGTGCGAGTTATATTTGACGTTAACTGACAGTGGCGCGTTCGAACCATACCGGCGCATATGTCCAAACACAGTGGGAAACGTGCCAGACGTCAGGAGAGCAGTGCCTGCTGAATTACCTTTCTCCCGACGATATTCAACCGACTTTACCTCCTCAAAGATGCCAGCGTGGAAGTGTGCCCAGTTACTTCGTGAGTCTCCTTTGTACATTCATCTTTCCAGATAGGTGATTAATTGCATGATAGATTGATGCCAGGGACGCAGACGATGTCAGTACTGCGTTCAGGTTCGCAAAACATCACAATGTCCCACTGGTCATCAAGAATACTGGAGTATGTGGAACCAAGCGTGTGACTGTACCTACGCTAACAAAGAGATCAGCATGACTATAAGGGAAGGAGCAGTGCGCCCGGATCGCTAGCGGTTTGGGTGAGTCAATAGGTATTGGAGAACGTAAAGGTGTTGACTCTATTGATTTTAGACGCACAATCTCAAAAACGTACTTCTCATGACTCCATTTCCACGCTCCTCAACTGACCTAATTCTAGATCAGCTACTCTCCCAACTTCGTTCCATCTGGTTGTACCTCTAAGCCGCGTCAAGCAGTCACTGTAGGAGTACGTTTCGACTCATCGGTCTTCGTGAGATTTCTGCTCTAAATCTAGCCCTATAGGCTGGTGTTCAGTGGGGAGAAGCATATCCTTTTGCGGACTCCCAAAATATCACGCTTGTGGGAGGTGGGTAAAGGTCACACAGCATTGTGATCATTTATTCATAAGCGCAACTATAGGAAGCGATAGGACTGTGGGTGTGGCCGGAGGCTGGCTTCAGGGGGGAGGCCATGGTGCACTGTCTCCGAGCTTGGGTCTCGGTGTCGATCGGGTGGTGAGTATAATCTCGTTCACACAGAAGCACGATGTATAACGGATAACTATAGCTCGAGTTCAAAGTTGTCACTCCTGATGGAGAACTGCGAGTTGCGAACGAATGTCAGAATGAAGATCTGTTTTGGGCCCTTCGTGGAGGCGGTGGTGGTACCTTTGGTGTAGTCCTAGAGAGCACCATTTTAGCTTCGCCCGCTGTCAAGTTGCCAACACTCATCCTAACATTTTCTCCCACTACCAACCTCACACGCGAAATGTGGACCATCATGGCTGATAATGGGTTGAAGTGGGGAGAGGAAGGATGGGGAGGATTCTCGATGGCAAACGTCGTCATTCTTCTGAATCCTAAGCTGTCGATGAGCGAAGCTCAGACGTCGATGGCGCCTTTGCTCGAGTTTGGAAAGAGGTTGCAGGCGGAAAACCCGACAACTACCACGCTTCTTTTCACGGAATTCCCTTCTTGGAACGCATTCTTCCAGACTTTTTCCAGCAAATTCGTTGCGGTAAGTGCTGACCTCGTGCATCGTTCGCACTGGAACTCAACATATCTGATGACGATAGTCTGTTGGTTCGAGTCTTGCCCTTGCCTCTCGTCTCATTCCCAAATCTATTTTTGAAACCGCGGACAAGAAGGAATCTCTCGTCTCAGGTCTCCTGGCAGCGGACGCAGCCACCCCGGGGCTTATTATTCTAATTTCGGGTCCATCAGCCTTCGCTCATACCCCAGGCGCGACAAGCGTTACGGAAGCATGGAGGTCGAGCCTTTATCACATCACGGTCATTTCTCCGTGGAACTGGAATGCTACTTTGGCAGAGAAGAAGGAGCATTACAAAGCTGCGAGCTCATCGATAGATAATTTAAGAAGGATCACACCGGATGCGGCGTATCTGGTCTGTTGTTCCATTGTTGGAATATTCCGATGCAGCCGAAACTGATGTGTATCGTCTAGAATGAGGCTGACGTGTATGAACCTAATCATGAAAGTACGTGCCGCCACCGCCATCTTGTGCATTGTGCCTGCTAACACGAGCGCCCGCTTTTGCAGAGAGCTTCTGGGGCACCAACTACCCAAAGCTGTTGAAGATTAAAGAGAAGTAGTACGTGAAGGATTTCCCTGGTTGAGGTTGATCGCCATTTACGAGTGTCTGACTCTAGTGATCCCGAGCATCTCCTGGATTGTTGGCATTGCGGTTAGTCTGCATTGTTTCGTATTGGGAACCTAGACTAATATCTCTGAATCTAGTTGGGTGGAATCGAGAAGATCCGCGCTTCTCTTGTTATGTTTGAAGTGGGCGCATCCCGCTGAACCAGACAGCATGAAGGCGGATGGGTATCTATTGTCGTTCCTTGTGATAGCAACAATAATGCTACGACCTCTTGATCGCATCATGCACACCATTCAAATACGTACAGATGGACAGATTGTGATGTACCATGCACAGGTAACCATAGTCGGATTCGCGAACCACATTGTTATTTCGCTACCAAGTGAGGAAGGATACAGGATACCAGGCCTCGAGAACCTTTTGAGTATTGAGATGGTGCTTGTGACTTGGTTGATAATTTCGTAATTCCGTGTGCTTGATGTGGGGAGATGCTGATATCGGTGTCTTGGCGGTCTCGGCAATAGCAACAAATCAATTGCCTCCGCTGTTCACCCATCATCCAGCAGGAACGAACATGACCAACACACCTCTCTTCTTCTCTTTCTCTCATCTCCTCCCTCTCCTTTCTTTTATTTAGCCTTCCTCTCCTTTCATCCTCCTGCGCAGGACGCTCTTCGTTATAGATGTTGTTCCTGCCCATTCAGATTCTCATTTTCGTTACCGGTTTCTTGGCTGGCCCCATTTCTGCTCTTCCTACGAACGCTGGTTTGGGACCTGTAAACGTGCATAATGACATTGCAAAGAATTCGACAGCAGCAAAAGTTCGTGGTTATGATATTCCGATTCAGAGGAGACGCGTTGAGCGTTCGGGGTTGGGAAGACGAGGGACGTTGAGTGGACAGGTTGGTCTTGGGAACAATGCTGATTTGTGAGTGATGAGTATTGTGGCTATACAGGCTATGTGTTGAACGGATTCGTTAGGCTTTATACCGTACCCATCGAACTTGGAAATACAGTTGCTGCAGTCAACCTTGGTTCGCGAGGTTTCCCTTGAGTTAACTGCGAGATTGTGTACTCATTGACTTTTCAGACACGGGATCAAGCGATTTGTGGGTCGTTTCCGATGCTTGCCGCACGGGTACATGCGAAGATTCTGCTGTTACGAGATATCCTTCGAGGAACGAGAACCCGTCGGGGGTTGATGTCGCTATGTATTATGGTGATTCTTCAAGTGGAACGTTTGCGAAGGGAAATGTCGGACTTGATACTGCCACTATTGCTGGAGTTGCCATGACGGATCAGGCGTTTGGAGTGGTCAATGATACTAATAATGTAGTTGTGCAGTATGATACGGCGGGTATATTTGGTTTGGGATTTCCTGCTGGAAGGTGTGTAATTCTTGTCTACGGTACTTTTATACCTGATGCCACTATTCAACTTGGTAATGCAGTAAAATTCAGGAGGCTGTCGTTAGGGCAAAGGTGATCCTTATTCTGCTTCCAGGATCCATTCTATGACTTACCTATCCATCGTCAGAGCGGACCGATCGATCCCACTGACGATTTCCTTTTTTCGACATACACTCATGGCCCTCTCCTATCACGAATTCTGATGACTGGGGCGCTCGAGACTCCCATGTTCACTGTAAGTCATACAGTCTGATTCTTCCGAAATTTCCGCCACATGGATTGATGTTCTTGATGCCAGATTACACTACATCGAAACACCATCGACATTAGCGGTCGCGGCCAACTCACCGTTGGGAAACTTCCAGATGGAGTTGACAACTCTTCGCTTACTTGGGTTCCTGTGCGTTTGTACACTCCCGATGAAGGTGGACTTCAAGCACCGACTTTTGCGCCCAATGAAGTATATCCGTTGTATGCATCTTCTATCACCCCGTGAAACAGATCAGGTTCTGATCGTATTGTCCGACAGCCGTTGGGAAATCGACATAGATGCCGTCTACCTTGACGGGCAACGTCTTCCCGAATCGACAGTCCCAGCGCTCAATGGTGTTGATTCGACTAGAACATCAGCTCTCATTGACACTGTACATCCCCCCTTCCTTCTACGTCCCCTACAACTGACAAGCTGCGAATCTTTAGGGCAACTCTATTCTTCGTGGTCCCAAAGATGTCGTGAACAATATTTTAAGCAAAGTCTCTCCCTCTTACCAACCCTCCAACGAGGAATCGATGCCCGTCTTCCCTTGCAGAAATGCTCATACACTTGCATTCCAAATTGGTGGAAAGGTGAGCGGCGGTTTACTCGGTCGGAAGAGCTACATAAAGCTCACATGAGTCCCGTTATTAGATGTTCCCTATCGACCCACGCGACTTTATTGGTCAGTTCCAGCAAAACGATGCTACAACCTGCGTAGCAGACAACCTGGTCACTACCGATGCTCCTCGTTTTGGAGCGCTCTTCCGTTGGAGTCTCGGTGACCCTTTCTTCAGATCGTACGTGTCATCGCTCGCGCGCCCCTGGTTTCCCTTGGGTCCGCTAAACACTTCCATAGAAACCTCGTCGCATTTCATTATGGCAACCTCACGCACCCTTCTGTCGACCCTCCCCGTATCGGATTCCTCTCCCTAGTTCCTCCAAACGCCAACGAACTCTATCAACAGGCCGTCAACGATGCATTGAACAACGGGGGTAACTTCGAACGTGAGTGTTTTATGTTCCACGGGTTTAACTCTGTTGCATTTTTGACCCCTCATCTTGGAATAGAAACCATCAATGCTGCTCCAACTGCCAGCGCGGCCGTTGCGCCTCAAGTGACTGTTTCTGCCGGTAGTGATGTTAGTCACCTTAGTGCGGCTGCGACCTTGACTTTGCCACCGATGACGATGGCTGTTCCAAGTGGGGATGCTGGCTCTTTGAATGGTCCACGCAAGTCGGGGTCTGCATTGTCGAATGGTTTGATAAGTGGAACGTCATTGTTGGTGCCTTGTACAACCGCTGCTCTGTCCTGGATATTTTCGAACTACCTATTTTGATAGGCGGGACCCGGCAAGTTCGTGGTTTGTAGCGGACAATATCTTTAGTTTATTTGGGTCGATACACGATGGACATATAATCGTACATGCATATTCTTTATTTTGTTGTTGTATGCGTTATTCATATTGCAACCACTAACACCACTACTTGCCGTTCGTAAGGTTTGACTAGGATCCATATCTACTGATTCCCAGCTCTGGCGGCCTTGCGCCATCGGACATGTCTAGCGACCCATTCACCAGAGTACCAAGCCGCGACTATGACAAGGACAGCACCAACGATCCCTACACCGATGAAGCCAGAATTCTCTCCAGCCTAGATCCCGCAAGATATGTTAGTTGTCTTCAACTATAAAGCCAAGAACTCGAGATACACACGTTTGCCCAACCTCTCCACCAAGCGCCCGCCAGCCCACCTCCATCTTCAGCTTCTGCTGCAGCAACGCATTGGGAACAATGTTCTCCAATGAGGCCCATGATCGTGATCAGTGAGATCCTATCGCCCCATTGTCTCCGTCAGGGATCGTGAAGCAGGATGAAATGGGAAAGTAACGAATACGTACGCGAAGGCTACCATGATACTCATCGAAGTCAGAATGATACTTAGGCCAGACATTACGTTCATTTTCGCCTTTGTCTCGTTCTCGACGCGTTCTTGAGATGTATCGGGGAGAGGAAGGGTGTCTTGTACGTCGGTTTCTTTCTTCTCGTTAGTGTTAGCACTCTCTGGATCGACTTTCGGTAGCTCTGTTGGCATTGGTGTGGTTTTGCGTTCGATTATACGCCATCGGTGAGGGTTTTCGAGGAGGCCGGCGTAGGAGTACAGCATGAGGATTGAATCTAGGGAGTCGACGAGGGTCATTCCTGATGTGAATAGGAGCTGTCGTGGTTTTTTAAGTTAGGATTTTGGCAACGGGATAAAGGGGTGGGAGGAGACGCACAGGGAGGATGATGATGTGTGAAGAGGGTATACTGTGTCCTTCTGATTGCTGTTTGGCGATGGCAGAGATGGCGAGGAGAGCGATGGATGATGCGGTGTCGAAACCTGTTTGGAAGATGAGTTAGATAGAGTGGGGTTGTAGGGTAAGTGGAGGTGACAGACCGAATCCGAAAAGAACTCCGACGGGATACATCTGTTGTGTGATAAGCATACGAGAAAGCAAAGAGGATAATGCCGGTGGAGGGGTACCTTCCATGGCCTGTTGACAAAGGTTACAACGGGACCTAGAATTCTCATCATGAACATCGAGTTCTTTTCGGGCTCTTGTGGTGGTTCGTCTTCAACGACTTCTCCTTGCTTTATACGTTCGGCCCTTTGGTTGTTCTATGCAAATGTTGAGACGAGTGCTAGGATGGTTGAAATACAATACCTTGCGTCGTTGATGCAGGATCCGCCAGAGGATAAAGGTGTTTGCTAGGCCGACGATGAACAGGAAGGACCCGCTGACGGCGGCGCCTGAAGTTCGTTGCGTCAGAATGCTTTAGATCGCGGAGTAGAGGGTACTCACCAATGATACCGCCTATCTCACCGACACCAGAAATACGGTTATAGACATCGGTAGATATTGCAATTGCGACGGTCTGCAGTGGTATATTTAGCTACATTTATTCGGTGACGAGCATGTCACGTACCACGACGATCACAATGGTACTGTGTCCTAAGGAGAAAAACAGTCCACAGGTAATTGGGAGTAGTCCCATGTTGATGAGGGACCTCGTTGCATTGTCTATGGCACTACAAAATTCAGCTCAAGCTTGGGCGAGTAGTGGGATTCGTTCACACCTGATATGATCGGCGTCGAGAGCTGGTGAATCAATGAGCTTCGGGAGATATCGACCCTAGATAAGAGTACGCACCATGTCTAAGCCCCAGAGTCTGCACACATATATGAGTATGCAGATTGCAAGGTCAAGTCTAATCAGGACGAACCCAAGCTAGAAGGGCTAAGCTTAAGTTATTTCGGGTCGCTCGTTCATGGAAGAGTATGCCAGCGACAGCCCAACATATGGCATTGGCAAGGATTCTGGTGTGTCCGATTAACGAGAAGTCGGTTCCAAAGGACAAATAAACTTACTCGCATAAGATAAGGAGCAGCGAACGACCGAATACTGTCAAGCGGATTCCCCTCGTGAAAGCCATGCCCGTTGCCAGCGTATATGGGATCAAGACCCCTCCTTTGTTGGGGTCACACGACTAGGCGGCTCTGACAAAGGAAGAAATTAGAATTCAGCGGGGACAACATCGAAGATATAAGTGCCAGTCTTTCGGTGCAATGGTCTTGATAACGGACGGATTTGATGGAGGAAAGATCCGGGCCGGAGTCTTATCTGAATCAGGGTCTAAGAGACCCTGGAATGGTCAACCTACCATTGATGTCACTACTATGCGCGCCTTCTTCTCGACCGCTCTCCCCGGTGTATTAGCTTGACTTTTGCCTTGACGTGACCAGGTGCCATTTCATAGAGGTAATCCAATTGCTTTATCAAATGCTTCTGGGTGGACATTCTCATAGTACGGTCGGCGAGAAGTCCGAGGTTCATTTTCGCGCGCGAGCACACTAGTCACACGCCCAAGCGCCTGGCACCAGGGTTGCTGCCTCGAAAATGACAATCGTCGCGTTGCCGATTCACACAGAGGCCACCATCTGTGTTGTTTTATAGCCCAATAATATTGTCAAGCGTATTATATCCTATGTAATCTGCGCTAGATCAACTCTGGGCACTTGTATCATGTTAACGAGGTATGATTTTAGGCTCGGGATTATTACTATTAGAGGTTTTCTATTAAGGTACGCAAGTGTCAGAACATCCAACCCAGGGGGCACAGGCATGAAGTAAACGACGTATTACATGGCTGATAAAATAGTTCTTAGAGTCGATTGAGGATCCAATTCATAAACATCAGTCTTGCACTGCAGACTCGTCGCCTGGCTTCTCAACAGCATTGTCATTACCCTCACCATCACCATTCTTGCCAACGTCGATGGAGTTTGAAGCAGTGTTTGGTGCATCAACGAGCTTCAGGGGGATAGAGGATTGAAAACCAAGGCGCCTGCAAATTTCTTTGCATTGGTGATCCTTGACGAAGGCGTTGATTCCCTCATGCCCAAAATCGCCAACACCCGAGTTCCTGTAGTATAATCAGTATGATGTATGGAAAATGCAGCAGCACTGACTTACCCATCAAGCATGTGTGTCATCGGATCAAAGAGTATTAAGCCATCATGGCCTTTGACTTGGGCTGGACTGCCTAATTACAACATGAGATGAGTGAATGTCGGAATACAACAGAAGCATACCTTGAAGATCAGCAAACAACAGAGTTTGATTGCTGTGACCGAAAACAAAATGGGTAAATGCATACATAGTCAGACTCCTGAAATCAATGCTTGACAACGGGTGGCTAAGTGTACCACTCCATTTAATTGTAGAGCTTGGGCAGCGCCGCTCAACAAGCCACATGACTCCATGTGGTTCACCAAAGTAGCTACCTGCACGAGATGCCGGGCTCGGAGGTAGTGAGGGGTCCTCTTCTAACAGAAATGCATCTGCAAACTGAAGACCTGTAACATAATTATTAGGATAAGCGACTCAAAGGATACACTAATGAATATAACATGACTTATGATTGTCAACCATTACACTGTTGTTGGCACAGTGTGCGAAAAATGCTGATAGAAACCAGTTTCCCTGGTATAAGCGGGGGGGCGCGGTGGTATAGTGGAATCACCGCCCTCCACTTAACTGCGGTTGATGGGAGAACGTGAGTTCAAACCCTGCCCCTTATCCATGGACTACACGTTGACACCACGTGATTTTTCTACCACTTGGGATGAGGAAAGCAAAAACGGAGGGAGTCAAGGGAGGTCATTTGCAGTAATGCAACATGTCAGGCATGGGAAGGAAAGTCCCAGGAAATGGAGGATGCTAATACCAACCATGGCACTGAGGCGGTCTGGAGCATGGGAGTACAAGGGACGTGCTGAATGAAGGGAGCTCTGGTGCTACCATTTGAGCAGTGGTATACCAAATGAAGCACTGATGATGCAAAACCCGGAGAATGGGGTGGAACTCCTCTGCAATCTGGTTCTGGTGGAAAGGGCCGCATGCTGTGACCATCTCCAGCCATCAACCTCTTGACACATCGTTCACACCATTCCAGTCATAGTTCGGGGGTGTTCTCTTCGGTCCCCCCATGGTGCATGTGACACCTGTGACAGAGGCACATAAGACCATAGGTGGCACCTGGGCCTTAATGGATAACTAATCTCTGAAGGGAGCATTCCCAGATGCTATTGGTTCATTAATGGTAGATAGTCAACATTCCTGCCTGTGACTGGATGATAACACAGTGACCAATGAAGTAGGACTTTCCTTATGTCGTAAAAACACTTGGACTGGGGTATATAGGTAGATATTGGGCTTTGCCTGGGGGTCTGTCTATATAATTGGTCCACCACATCTTAGTAGTTAGTTTACTTGTTGCAGTTAATAAATGCAGATTCCAACAACAACAATCCCTGGTATAAGCAGCAGCATTTGGCCTGGATCTGAGTGTTGTGTTTGTTGATATCAATACTGCCAAGACCCAGGGATGCTTCCTCAAACTCAACAGCATCATTAGTCATCTGAAAGAATCATTTCGCGACAAATTGACCAGAAAGTGTGCTTTCAGTGAGAATTAACTGTTACCATCAATCAGATTCTTGTCAATCAATATTGAGCTTCTCATACCTCAAATGCAACCTTCATGGTCCCCTTTGCAAATGGGGTATCATGGAGTAATCCCTTGATGATACCAGGGACTTCACTGAAGGTGACACTTCTGTCATCTTGGTGAACTGAACAGACAATCCTCTTGAATTGGACTGAGGATAGCTTCTGAATTGTATGAGAGCTTGAATGTCAACTTGGAAGTTTGAAGAGTGAGCCAACTGCCTGGCCACTGACAGCTCCATGGCTAATTGAGCCTAAGATAAAATGAGCCATCTGAGGATACAAAAGGATTTATAATGTTACCACTTGTTGTCCATTGTTGCTTGCTAACCTTATGGTTGGGTGAGGTCATTGAGTCTGGGCATTGGTGCCTACATTTCTTCCCAGTCAGCACACAATCAGGCTCATAATTCTCATCATTCATATTGTACTCTAAGTTGAAGTGCTCCATATACTATATTAGATTCATAAGCATTAGCTGGGAATGATAGATGATGTTTACACACAAGTTCCCTGTGAATAGACCCCTCTAGGAACACTGGAGGTGTCTTCTGACCCTTAATAACACCCTTCCACCATGCAGGATCTGGGTTATTTGAGATTGGTGGCTTTCCAGGTCTTTTATAGTGCTCAATAAAGTCACCAAGCATCATAGTAGTTGTGTTCTCCTCCAAGTTGATGTTACCACTAAGATGGAGTGATAATTCATTCCTATAACAGATAAGATAAGCAATAATATAATAAAGTAATTGATATACACACAAGTTTAGCCATAGTGAATGTACCTTGGCCCATTCTGCATTGACAACATCAAGCATCTTAGCCTGAATGTCTAATGATGTACAGTTAGCAAACCCTTATATTGATGTACACCATTATACCAGGACAGCTTACCTGTCATGTACATCTCAAGAGAGAAGGTCAGACTCCCTGATCCCAACTTGTGATCAAGCACCTTGGCTTGGTCACTACAGTGGTACTAGAAGGTATAATTTTTTATCAAAACATCGTCACTATAGCTGAGTTTTGACTTATACTTACAGAAAAACAGACCATCACAATATCAGAAATGGCCTGAACTGTCACCTGTTCATGTTGTTTCAGACTTTGTGTCATGAGCTCAGCATTGTCATGGCTAGACCCTGAGGTATTGCAGAAAGCAGGTGAGGCTTTGAAATGATTGCAAGCATTTTCAAACTGGGTAGAGGGGGACTCCAAGGGAGTAGCAACATTGTGGAATGATAGCAGATTTGCTGGTAGAAGTGTCATCTGTGACAAAGCTATAGAATAGCTCAGAATGGCTGACCAATAACAAGTGTACTAAGAGACTTACCTGGTGTTGTTGAGGATAGGCAACATCGAGCTGAATGTTGTTGGGCAACTGACAGACACTGTGGTGACTGGCACAACTGGAGACCACTTGCCACCTTTGCCATGTGAGGGAAAGCCTTACTACACATTGTACACTGAGGCCAGGTCTGTAGATAGCTGATTAGTTCTATCATCACATTATGATAGTATCACATACCAATATCCCACTATATTTCTCCTTGTCAGACTTGTTCTTCTCAAGCAATTGACACTTGTGACAACTTTCAACAAGTTCATCCATACAAGGAAAATCTTGACCACAGCCATCACAAATCTTCTCAATATCAGTGGATTCAGCCATTGAGAGACAGATGATGTTAATGGCAGTCCTTATCACTGGTCACCCAGCACTGCTGGGGGGCAGCTATCT
>JAEUWS010000026.1:0-34421 GCA_018524945.1 Podaxis sp. C-F-92630
ATCAGAACTAAGAATAGTCAAGAACTCAAGAAGTTGAATTGTCTTTTATAAATAGATCAACTATTTATAATCAATTCCTAAGAGAAATGAAATGTACATCCAAACAATTTGAAGTCATAACAATTGAAAAGATACAAGTACAAATCATAAGAAAACTAGTAAAGAAAAGATAAAGAAAATCATAATTGCAAATATAGAAATATTCAGACTCTTGGTGTAAGTTCATAACACCCTTGCAATGAGTGCAGAGATCATGTGACACTCCAGATTTCCCATAGATTGGGCTGACATATCTTGCTTTCCTTCTTTGGAGAATTTTGAAAAAAAGGGCATTGTACATAAACCAATAAGCAGGGGAAGAATGTATGATGGACAGTGGTCAACGAACAGGCAGGATAGATGTGGGAGGGGTGGGAATAGCCAGTGCTAATATCGGGTTGACATGTTTTGGCCTCGAGGCTCAATTAGCACTCAGTGTCAAGTTCTCTGAAGTCCTACTCTGTCAATCATGTTACCTTTGCAAGGGCCTCTCACCCACACTTGCTGTCTTTTACACCTGTGCCGCCATCTGCTTTTCGACTCCTGGCCCAGGCTCGTACTTCTAGCATATGCCAACTTTCCATTCACCGTATCACCACCTCCACACCTCGCAACACACACATATTCGAACATCCACTTGGCACAGCCACGTTCAAATCAGCACCGCCATTCTTCGCAGCTATACATACCATATTTGTCACTGCATCATCTCACAACCGAGCCTCTCATATCCACGCCCATGCTTAATATCCTCGCCAGAGGTCACAATCCTTCCAGTCTAGATCCCGCACTTCCCTTGCTGTAAGACGGTTTCCCAGCGATTGTTTCTGATACGGCGTGTTTGGGACGGTCTAAGAGGGTGCCTTGGTAAAGGGTCGGTCCGGCTGGGACATCGGCTGGGTTGCTTCCTCAATGACAACAGTAGTTGAGTGTGTAACAGCCTAATTTCCCATGCTTTCTAAAATCGTCGTGGCGTGATTCCGGCGATGTACCACTTCAATTACTCGTCCCCCGCAGTCTGCTACATTCATTCCCGTGTTCGACGCTGATGCCCGCTGATCCGCATCTCACCAAACCATCCCGTTGCTCCCGTACTTGATTGCAGAATCGTCGGAGGCCCCTACTGAAACTGAGCATCTTCCAACGATCTCGATATTCTATGGATGTGCTCACCAATGCCTTCGTCCCGACCTCCCCCCCCTTATTCCCCGACAACCGCCAGCGCCACACCCCATTCTGAGAGTCATTATGTGAAACTGGGTCCCTCCCCTCAACCCAACACGACTAACCGAAGTTCAATGAGGCAGTAACGACACCTGTCATACCCCAACAGCGCAGCCATTACCAAGAACATCGCCGGATTCTGCGTGAATCGCTAGACTTCCGGGATAAAAATTCCATATATATGTGCAACATCAAGTAGGACGATCGAGGGGACCTATTGGCGTGATAATGACTGATATTATCACGGCTAAAAAGATGTGTCCTCTCTCCCAACCTCATAGTCTCTTTCACGAACTTTCATTCTCCGTTCACTGACTTGTTTCTTGGTTTATATTGTACTCGGGAACCACCACAGACCACACTCATAGACTCCCAATCGTGTCACAGTGCCAGGGCCAGCAATGTGATCTATCCTTTCGGCGCCTCCGCATCATCTCTCCTTTCTAGAGAATGGATATCAGCATTGTCTTCTTGTCCTGTCACAACGCGAGATGAGTCGCAGCTGTGTCTCGCAGTCGCGCTTTGCTCCCAACCTGTGTTCATCATGTCCTCTGCTGCATTCTCCCACCCTGCCTCGTTCTGGCCTCCCTTTCCCTAGAGGAGTATATAACCTCTCTACCGCCCATGCTCCCTCCATTCTAGCTGCCCAGACATATGTATACACTAGACACTACTATTACAGTACTATCCCATGTATTATATCTTAAACACAAATTAGGTAATGTGTTTTATGTCTGTTGTAGCATGGATGATTATACCCAGTGTTCTATCATACAGTGTACAATATACATGTTACGTACATCATATTATGTCTTATGAACATCACTGGGTATACTGTCACTGCCACTTGAAGACAACATGGGTGATTCTGTATGGTCTCTAAAGCCAAGAGTCATATACTTCGTCTACAACCTCTGGTCCATTTCCAATCTCCCTTCCCTTGAACCGCCTGATCGACCCCACAAAGTTGCTCACCTCCAACATGGCATGATGCTCATACCCAGCATATATGGAACTCCCCGTCTGGTGTTCTCGATACCTTCCCACGTAGATACTAAAGTCACATAGGCTCCAGTCTTGGAATGCTTGAAGCATGTGTGTACTGATGATGGAAGCCTGAGTGTGAGAAGTATGTCCGTCATAGTGGAACGTGGATGGATCTAGAGATTCACTGTAATTCCACCCCCACTGGGAAATTTCGAAGAATAAGTCAGAGTTGAATACTGAGTAGTGGCGTAGGAGGGTCTGCTTACAACTTTGGACATGGTACAGGTAACTAGAACCAGACTTTCCATCCTGGGGAAACGAGTGGCAATATCGTACAGCATACTAATATTGACCTCGCTCACGTCAATATGTAGATTTACCAATCGTGCGTAGAGTGGCCGGTGCGTAAATGTGTTGTATATTGTCCGAAGCTCGTTTTGGGTAAAGTATCGTCCGGAAAGAGTGAGTCGTGTGAGTGTGTCTGCGGACCGGTTAAGAAGAGCGAGGGTGGTCTCAATTGAACCCATTGCTGGGATATCAAGGGCCTCAAGGTTGGAAAGGGCGGTTGGAGGAGTGGAACGCAAGAGATCGTTCATGGTTGACCAAGTCCCTGATTTAGTCACAGCAGCCTGAGCTTCGCGTCCGCCCTGGTACTGTGCGACACTTTGAAACGGAGGTTTGAGTTTCACGTATAGAAGGGTGGAAGAGTGGGTAGTGAGGAAGTCGAGGAGAGGTTTAGGGCTGGGAAGGGACTGGCTGTTGAAGGGCATGTTAAGTTCAAGGGCGCGTAGGTTCGGGAAAGCTACAAGTGATTCGAAGAGAGGTGTTATCGATGCCTTTGAATCTGATGAAATTGAAAGGTGATGCAAGGAGGGTGCGAAGCGGTTGATGAAAGGTGCGATATTAGTTTTGAGAGCGTCACTATTGGTTTGGCTGGGATCCTGTGAGTCGTCATCCTTGCTTGCAGTCTCGTAGTCGAAGTGAAACCAGATCTCCTCGAGACCATCGAATTTAGCATATTTGAGCAGGTACTCGTAATTGGCGATTTGTGCATGAAGAACAAGTTTGCGGAGTCCCCGTGCGGATTCCTGTACCGTCTTGAGGAATAGCTGGGAATCTTTGTTTATCGGAAGGTCGCCCCATTCAAAGGAGTAACATGTCAGATTGGACATCTGTCCGAGGGCCTTCCTCATTAGGGAGAGTACTTGCGTCGTCGTATACTTGGAAGGGTTATTCCCTTTAGCGAAGAGTGGGAGGTATGACATGGATTCAACATGTTCAAAATAGTTATGGAGACGGCGGAAGATTGAACTTCCAAAGGACTTTCCAAGGTTCCGTCGAAGGATCTTGCTTCGAACTACGTGGTTGATAAACCATAGTTGAACGTGGAGTTTTCGCACATATTGCGCAATGAAGGGATCTCTATAGTTGAGCGGCAGATGAGTCTCGGTCAGACATTCGGGATATCGAGAAGGTAAGCTCACTGTAGTCGTCGAAGACGCAGAATCATAGTCTCATTCAAGATTGTCCACCGAATCTCACCGTAGCGCTCATGTAGCACCTTGGACAAAAAGTAACGGTTCAAAGAGATGAGCCGGTGGCGTTTCGAGCGTGGCAGGAAGCTCGCAATGAGGTCCCAAATTTCTGGAGGTATTTCATCGGCGGTAGCTGGCATGCTGGAAAGACGTGGGAGTAAAGCTGAGGTATCACGTCACCTAGAGTGTAAACTGTAAACCAAGCGGTTGTCATCCGAGCAATTCGCTTCCCCTACCCTACTGGTCGCGTCCTGGGAAATTCCCTTTTTAAGAGCACGACCAGGTCTGGAAAAGGGGGTTTCCCAGGACATGACCGGTAGGGTAGGGGAAGCGAATTGCTCGGATGACAACTGATGACAACCGCTTTGTGTAAACTACTGTAAGATCCTTAAATGTAACAACACGTCACGTCACGATTAGTGATTTTCGTTGTTAAATCCCCCAAAGTCACGGCCGAGGGGAGGTCTGTTGTTATGGGTGGGACATAAAGGTCATGCGAGTTCAAAGTCTTGTTTAGAGCATGTTACAAAGAAATAAAATAATCATCCACTATTAGTCGACATCAGTTAATATCGGGGAAGCTACATCTGACTTGCTGTTGCCTGCAGCATCAGCATCAATAAGGTCATCGTCGATGCCCTTCTGAACATGAGAACACCACCATCTACATGAGGCTTGCTCCTGGTGCCTGTTGTTAGCTGGTCATGCTCAGTTCGGGCAGTGTTGTTACTGTACCCTGACCCCTAACAAGACAGACTGAAATAAGGTGGTGTACAAACTACATATCTAAATAACTTAGGTGGTGTACAAACTGTAACTAAGGTTCACATCAACCAATTCAAGACCTTATTCCGCCTTGTATCTAAGTTGTCCTCTTGGACTATGCCAAAAGACTCATTGTAAAAGATAATTAGTTTGTCAATCTCTCGCTCAGCGAGAGAACAAGGTGCGATGGGGTTTCCGTCCCCAAACTGTGACCCAACTGCACCATTCAAGCCACCAAGAGTACGGGGAACACTCCCACCAAGGTTGACAAGGAGATCGGTACCCATATTGGGTATCTAAGGATTGTCAGAAGGGCAGAACAGAATGAAAGAAAGACAAGCCTACGGTTTTGAAAAGCGGTCGCATTTGGTCGACAGCTATGGCATGCTCTATCCGGTTCCGGAATCGAAGGGTCACATTCTTCGACTCCACAGCCATTCGTACACTGATGCTGGCCATATGATTGTCCAGCTGCTGGCGAAGACCAGCTACGTCGTCACGTAGACCAGTCACATCACCACGAAGCTCAGCCAGTCCATCATTTACAACAGCCATACTATCGCGAAGGGCGTTTACTGCTTGAAGAATGGCGTTGTTGCCGTTTTCAACAGGGAATCGGCCATCTGTATCTGTGAATATATAAGACATCAAACATTCTATTATACAAACATGTTTCTTACCGAACCGCTTTATTAGTTCAACTCTTGCTTCTGCACCTCGGATCAGGTCCAAATTAACATGTTCATTACCCCGAGCTACAGATAATAGTGAGAGAAAGGTAGCAGAAACATCTTTGGAACGCACCTAAGCATAGCTCAAGGGTGCTAACTAGCTGCTTGGCTTCAATAATGGTAGCCACGTCGATGTGATCACCACGCTCGATGGCTTGGAAGGTGGCCGGTATGCCTTGGATATTGTGTAGAACGGGATATGTCGTCGCGAGAGCTGGGATATCGTAGGGAGAGACGCGTAGGGCCATTGATAGTGAGGGGTAGTGGAAGAGAAGTGGTTGGAACGTTTGAAACCCTGCCTGTGATGTGCGAGCATGACTGTCACGTCACGCCCAGCAGAAACCCTGGCATACTCCCCCAGTTTCCCGCCGCCTGAGTCTAACAGACAGTCGCGGCCGTTTCTCGCATTCTTATCATATCGTGCTCTGCTTCCAATCCGTACTCGCCATGTCCTCTGCCACATTCTTGTGCCCTGGCCGTTCTGTCCTCTATTCTCGAGAAGTCTCGAAGAGTATGCATAGTCTCCGGTCAATTTGAAGAGCGGCTGGGGTGCACTATATGAACTGCCCATGCCTGTTACGCGTATCCCCTCCCATTATCTGAGCATCCTCCGGGACGTTACCACCAATGGCTAGCCTGTCGAGCCTCGCATCCAGGTCATCGTCATCGTCCTCGCCATTCCTCTCTTCAGTACGTCGCCTCATCCAATCCCTGCGATTCCATGACTAACTTTTCCCGCCATTGGTGTAGCCGTGTCTTTCCCGGGTGTATCTAAGAGCATCCCTTTTCTTTGCATCCATCATATCGTCTTCTCCGTTGGCAAGCACTTTGGCACAGGTAAAAGCCCCTCTCTCCCCGCTCTTACCACCAAGTCTCCCGCTTTCCCGTTTTCTTCCCCCAAGGTGTCATCCTCGCTACTGCCTTTATTCATCTCCTACGAGAATCGTTCGAAGCTCCGCAAAAGCGTCAAGTTAAAGAGCACTTTGACAACATCGGAAAATACACTGGCCTCATCATGTATATCTCCCCACTTTCCTCTCGCCCCATCGTGACCTAACATGCACCACAGCCTTACGCCCCTGTTAACCATCTTCCCTATTGAATGTCTGTTGTTCGTTCCACCACCATGAGAAATCGCTCACCTCGTGTTATGGATCTATCTACGTCCTATGTCGATCATCTTCATGCGGAGCTTCCCTCCTATCTACGCCGATCTCTTCATTGTCTCCTTCTCCCCAGCATTCAGACGGCAGAAACTGGAATCCTCGGGAGCTCGGGCTCTTGCACAAGCTATTATCCCCGTCTCACAAGCCCCTGTCTTGTCTGCAGGTCCTTCGCAACAAAGTGACATTAATGTTGTTCAGATGCCAAATCAGAACTGAATCTGAGTAATGGCGTAGGAGGGTCTGCTTACAACTTTGGGCACGGCGCAGGTAACTAGAACCAGAGTCTCCATTCTCGGGGAACAAGTGGTAATATTATATAGCATACTAAGATTGACCACGTTCACGTCAACATGTAGATTTACCAATCGTGTGTAGAGCGGCCGGTGCATGAATGCATTGTATATCATTCGAAGTTCGTCTTAGGTAAAGTATCGTCCAGATAGAGCGAGTCGCGTGAGCGTATCTGCGGACCGGTTGAGAAGGGCAAGGGTGGTCTCAGTTGAGCCCACTGCTGGGATATCAAGGGCCTCGAGGTTAGATACTGGACGTTTGGAGGGGTGGAACGTAGGAGACCATTCATGGTTGACCAAGCCTTTAATTTAGTCATGGCAGCCTGAGCTTCACGCCCATTCTGGTACTGCTCGACATGTTGGAGCGGAGGCTTGAGTTTCACGTGTAGAAGGGTGGAAGAACGGGCAAAGAAAGTCGAGGAGAGGTTTGGGACTGGGAAGGGAGGGGCTGTTGAAGGGCCTATTGAGTTCAAGGCCGCGTAGGTTCGGGAAGGCTATAAGTGATTCGAAGATAGGTGTTATCGATGTCTTTGAATCTGACGAAATTGAAAGGTGATGCAAGGAGAGTGAGAAGCGGCTGGTGACAGGTGCGATTTTAGCTTCGAGAGTGTCTGTATTGGTTTGGCTGGGATCTTGCGAGCGACCATCCTTGCTTGCAATCTCGTAGTCGAAGTGAAATGGGATCTCTTCGAGACCGTCGGAATTAACATATTTGAGCAGGTTCTCGTAATTCGCGATTTATGCATGGAAAACGAGTTTGCGAAGTCCCCGTGCAGATTCCTGTACTGTCTTGAGGAATAGTCGGGAACCTTTGTTTATCGGAAGGTCGCGCCACTCAAAGGAGTATGTAACATGTCAGATTGGACATCTGCCATTTGAGAGCTTGCCTCATTAGGGCGAGGATTTGCGTCGCTGTATACTTTGAAGGGTTGTTCCCTTTAGCGAAGAGTGGAAGATATGACGTGGTTCAACATACTCCAAATACTTATGGACGGTGGAAGATTGAACCTCCAAGATATTGCAAGATCCCAGTGAAGGACCCTGCTCCGAACCAGTTGGTTGATAAACCATGGTTGAACGTGAAGTTTTCGCATATATCACGCAATGAAGGAATCTCTATGGTTGGGCGGCAGGTGAGTCCCGGTCAGGCATTCGGAATATCGAGAATGTAAGCTCACTATAGCCGTCGAAGACGTAGAACCATGGTGTCATTCAAGATTGTCCACCAAATTTCAGCACAGCGCTCATGAAGCACCTTGAACAGGAAGTAACGGTCCAACGAGATGAGCCGGAGGCGGTCTGAGCGTGGCAGAAAGCTTGCAATGAGGTCCCAAATTTCTGGAGGTATTTCATCGGCGATAGTTGGCATGCTGAGAAGACGTGGGAGTAGAGCTGAGGTATCATGTCACCTAGAGTACTACTAAAATATCAGGGAAGAGCAACACAACCACGAGTAATATAGGCGTGTTGTTATGCTATAAGAGTCCTACCACTGGCAGGTAACGTCCCAGGACTTGCGTTATTCCGTAGTGTGCAAGTATGATAAGTTTTCGGGGGGCTGGAGGGCGTACATTGGTGAATTGCCACTCACCCTGGATTCGGAATGATTAGAAGTCGATGCAGAATAGTTGAAATTGAGGATTTGTTCTCGCGTTCCTTGAACTACATCAAATGGTACTGGCATGCAGTCGAGGAAAAATGAACAAAGCCAGCAGTAATTCATCCTTTATTCTACTTTCATAACCGACTCGATCCTCGCAGCCTGTATTTTCTGCCTCAAATTTCTCCAGATAGGGAAACCACAGACAAAGGTTGAAGCGACATAAAGTGTCTGAAGAACCGAAGACTTGTTAAAGACGATAGTCAGAAAAGTTGAAGAGAGACTCACTCCAAGACCAAGTCCAGTATGGTGTTTGCGGCAGAGGTGGTAGGTGTACATACACTCGAATACATGCAATCCAATGCTCACATAAAAAATAGACCTAACGACCCGGACACCAAGGAGTTTCTGGAAGAAATTTGCAACGTAGAACAAAGAGGAAGAGGAGTTCTGAGGAGCGAAGGAACAGTAGATTTGTAGCAGGATAGTGAATGTGGTTACAATGGCGCCGGAAGGGAAGTAGAAAGCGGTGATGCGTGGGGCCTTGATCTACGAGGACCAAGCGGTTATTCAAAATCATGAGCTGGGCACAAGAAAAGGAAAAGCGCGCGCACCATTCCCAAGCCTTCTTGGGCCAAGGCTTTCATTTCCAAGAGTCTGGGCTTGACATCCTCGTAGCCTCTAAGCGGAGGTTCAATGGGGATATATACCTCTTTCTTCGCGCCGTCTTTGAGTGTACACGTCAAGGTCATACTCTGGGAAGTCAAGAATCACCACAATTCAGTTTCGCAGGAGCGAGAAGTCGAAATAAAGAGCATGCGCACCTTGGTATCGATAGCGGTCATTTCAGCGCTCGTGATGGCCTCAGGAACTTTGCCATACCACTTCGCGTATGCGACAAGGGTATCAGGATGATTGGACATGTACATCCGCAGAAAACCAGACTTTTCTGCGACTGGGTCGGGAGTCGTCGATTGCTTTGACATCTTTGTGGTGGACAGAGGTCGAATGTAGCGATAATGTTAGAGTTCGGGGTTAACCCAGTGGGAAATTGTTGGATTACAAGGGCCATACTGATGAATTCCCCTATTCGTGAGAGCATCGACCGGTAATAACCCTGGCTTTAACAGCTTTTGATCCAGATGTCCGGAAGCCCATCACCGGTCGCCGATCGGAGGCCATGAAAGCGCACGGCCCGAAATTGCTTTGCTTCGTCCACGTGAGTTTCGTCCACATCTCGCACTCAGCATGCAGCTTGTTACATGCATGGCCACTTGGCACCATACCCACCATGACTGACGGAGAAGGGCAACCAGTCCTTGGTCTTTTTTTTTTTTTAATCCATCATCTTCACGGCAAGTTGTCCAGGTGCCGTTGGGAGGACATCTCAACCAGTACCAAGGGTTGAAAGTTGAACTATCCAGGCCTTTATCCGGCTTATGGTTCGCCCTCTATCCGGCCGTCAAATCAACCACGATCGTATTTGTTTTTTTGGTGACGATTTGCCTCACTTTGACAGAGGCTGACGCGATTGATGGTCGCATTCATAGGGTGTGCGAAGCACAACGGCTACGACATTACCGCTGTATGTCGGGCAGGGTAGATTATTCTTGTTGGGGCTGAGCTGGGCACCGATGTCAGGTAGTGTTATTTTTCGACTACTGTATACGATCACTGGTGCATTCACTAACCGAAGTGATATCTACAGCGGCCATCTAATCGAAATATCAGGACCTATAACATCAGCATCACGTGGGTACTCACCCGAAAGTACCCCCAGTCGACACAAAACACACAAGAAGGAATTCGTGCTTCTCGAATTACTGTCTTCCCGGTGACAGCAGCCTTCTAAAAATACTACAAATCCATCATGGCGTGCTCATCACGGCATATTATTGTATCTTTCCCCCTGATATATATCTCAACCAAGATCATGGGAATGACTCAGTCCTATTCCACTCGGAACGAGTACTACTCACCCTCCACCTATCGCAAACCATGCCGACCGCAGTGAACAACTCGCCCCCCTCCTTCCTTGGATCTCTCTCCCAATTTGAGAGCTACGATGCCACACCTGTGATAGGGACAGTGTTTCCCAATAAGACGACGCAGCTCTCACAACTCCTCGAAGCATCCAACTCGGATGAGTTGATTCACGATTTGGCAGTACTTGTATCACATCGCGGTGTCGTATTCTTTAAAGACCAGGATATCACGATCGAGCAGCAGAAGAGGCTTGGACAAAAGTTGGGTGAGTTGACGGGCAAGCCGGAGACGAGCAAGTTGCATAAGCACCCTATTTCGGAGGATGTGCCTGAACTGGGGTTGGAGATTTCTGTTATTTCGTCGAAGGGGTGGGTCGTTGACAATTAGAGTGGGTTGTTATGGTTTATTAAGATGTGAATGTAGTGGGATTGCTCAGCCGGATCAATCTACCAAGAGGAGAGCGAGTAGCGGATGGCACTCGGATATCACTTTTGAGAAGGTGCCTTCTGATTACGCGGTTTGTTGTTTAGCTTGTTTTGGTTGGTTCTGCGCGGGTTCTAAGATGGGTTAATAGATCCTTAAACTCCATACCTTGCCTCCTAGTAGGTTCTCTACTTATTCGGCATGCAGCGACTTGTCCGTTGACGGTTCCCATTATATCTAGTCGGTGGCGATACCCTGGTAGGTGATACACAATGACTTCTCGAGGGTTCACAATTCATCGGACTTGACAGTGGGCTAGTGGCTATGAAGCCTATGACCGTCTTTCCCCTGCGTATCAGAAGTTTCTGGAAGGCTTGACTGCCGTTCATGACGGTAGTGTTTTCAATAGGTATGCTGATAGGGCTGGCGTTAAGATCAATCAAGAACGAGGTGCACCGGAGAACGTTGGTGAAGATTTGACTGCTGTGCAGTAAGTCTAGCACTCTATGTGATGTCATGTACAAACAAGTGTCCAGTCCAGTGATTCGTACTAACCCCGTTACTGGATTCAAGACTCTTTTCGTCAACAAAGAGTAAGCTCGCATTATTGGAATAGTCAGTTCATCTTCTTGACAGGTGTCGTTATAGATTCACAAAGAGGATCCGCGAACTAACACCCGATGAATCTGACAACCTGCTGGAGTACTTGACAAGGCATTATTCTGAGAACCATGACCTCCAGGTTAGGTACCGCTGGCAACTTAACGACGTCGCTATTTGGGACAATAGGGTGACCGTCCACTCAGCTACGTATGTTCTCTTACTGCATACCAAGCTCAGGCTGCTCATGTGGAGTATGCTTTAGCAACGACTACGCTGGGCATCGGGAGGGTAACCGTGTCGTTAGCTTGGGAGAGAAACCGTATTTTGATCCCAATTCAAGGTCGCGTCGTGAAGCCCTTGGCCTTTGAGGCTTGTGTAGAATTTGAAAATGTATGATTAGTTTGTCTGTTCGAAATTCCAAATGGGTTGATCTCGATCCGGGGTTGAACGGACGCTATATCCGGATCACCGATTGGAAGGTCGGAGACTCGGAGTTTAATAAGGGTGTGGCTGTGCTTAGGTCGAACCGAAGGGGAGTTGATCGAACACGTCGCCACGTCGCCGATTCCACTCCGCAACAGACGCGCACGCTCGTCTGTTGTTTCTTACTTCCTCCACCCATAATGGACCTTTTACACACTCAGCTTCAAGCCATCCAGCGACACCTGGCGTTCGTCTCGACGGACCCAATTGACTGGAAGCTTTATGTACAGGTCTTTTCGTGGTCCGTGACCATTTTTGAGTCGTATTTGTTGTGAGTGCATTTGGCTGCTTTTTTCGACGTTCGTGGTTTTGACAAATTCTACAGGCTGAGGCAATACCCACTGTATGACAAGACTGTACCACCTAAAGCTTTAGAGGGTCATTTCCAGCCTGGAGAATTTCAAAAGTCGCAGGACTATGGGAAGGATAAGGCCAAGTTTGCGTTTGTGAGCGGGATATATAAGCAGGCGTTGGATTCGTTGATGCTCCAGTTTGGGTTTTATGCGTGGTCGTGGAAGGCTGCTGGGTGTCTTTTGGGGAAGTTTGGGTATGGAGCGGAATACCAGGTACGTTTTCCTTCAGTTTGTCCCCTGGGATGGTTATGGGTATTGATACAAAATGGTACCTTTACAGATTTCGCAGTCCATTGCGTTTGTGTTCATCTTGTTTTTCGTGTCGTCTATCCCGACGTTGCCATTGCAAGCGTACAAGACTTTCGTGTTGGAAGAGAAGCACGGATTTAACAAGACGACTCCCAAGTTGTTTGTCACAGACTTGCTAAAAGGGTGGGCTATTGCATTCGTGCTCGGCGCACCGTTCCTCGCGGTGTTCTTGTATATTTTCGAATGGGCTGGAGATAGGTTTGTGCCGTGGTTGATGGCATTTATGTGAGTAACCTCCCATGACGTGTGTTTCTTTTTATAATTGTTAATGACGACTCGCTTGTAGGATTGTGTTCCAGTTGGCGATGGTCGTGCTTTACCCGACGGTTATCCAGCCGTTGTTTAACAAGCTCTCGCCCCTTGCCGAGGGTGATTTGAGGAACCGAATCGAGGCTCTTGCGTCGAAACTCAAGTTCCCTTTGAAACATTTGTATGAGATTGATGGATCGAAGAGGAGTTCGCATTCTAATGCGTATTTCTTCGGTTTGCCCTGGGTGAGTAGCTGTTCTTTCCGACAACGAGTGCGCAGTTCTGACGATGTTATGTAGAGCAAGCATATTGTGATCTTTGATACGTTGATTCAACAGTCGAAGCCCGAAGAGGTCGAAGCTGTGCTTGCTCACGAGCTTGGGCACTGGTACTACCTCCACCCGACAAAACTCATGGCAATTTCCCAGTTGCACATCTTCACCATCCTCGCGCTCTTCCCTGCGTTCCTCCACGCTCCGCCCTTGCTCCGCGCTTTCGACTTCCCTAAACAGGTTTCTGCCCACCCACCGACTATCGTCGCGTTCCTCCTCTTCCAGATGATCCTAACTCCCCTTGAGGCTGTCATCAGCATCGGCATGAACGCCGTCAGCCGCAAGTTTGAATGGGAGGCGGACAGGTTCGCGGTTGAGCTTGAGGAACGGTTGAACGAAAAGGAGATGGCGGATTTGGGAGAGCGGCTTGGCAAGGCGTTGATCACCCTGCATGTGAAGAATTTGTCAACGGTGTGGGTTGATTGGTTGTATTCTGCGTACCACCACTCGCACCCCACGCTTACGGAGCGGCTGAAGGCCCTGGAAGGGTTCCAGGAGGCCAAGAAGAAGAAGCGTACATAAGTAATTAATTGAATGTATGTAGAGAGTGTGGGGTAGCGTAGGAACCGGCAAAGGCCGTGGGATGAATGCTATGACACGTTGACCGAAGCTTGGTTATGAACCTACATACGCTCAACGAGTATGTCTATGCAGGAATACCTTGAAGGCAAAATTGTGCGTTGCGCTTTGCTTACTCGCCGTCGTGGCTGTTGGTTTGTGGTGCTAACGTCGACTAGGACTTTGTTGGGCAGCAACGCGTGGAAGAACTCGTGCGTCTTGTGTTGATCGCGACAACTGTATGCTCTGCGTCGGTTTCCTATGTTTAACGACACTGAATTATGACCAGGCGCTGTCGTTCGTGGTAGGCTTTGCGCTGCAGTCTCTGGCAGTGACGTTTGGGATATTCGGAGCGGTTACTGCGGTCCTGCTGCTCGTATGTGATTTCCCTTCCCGTCTGCTTCTATTGGCTGAATGTGCGTAGACGGTTATTCCACCCTGGCCCATGTTCAGGCAGCACCCGGTGCGCTGGCTAGCGGTCAAGACGAGTAAATAGCCATAGGAGTAGTAGACAGTTGCCTGAATATAGAGTAACCAGGAAAGAAAAAAAGTCCCACAATCAGCGCCTGACTCTTTTCTTTCCTCCGTCCATATCCCGCCCAGCGACGTGCACACCGAGCTCAACGTTGGCCACCACGACCACGGTGCCGTGAGAGAGAGCTCGAGCACTGCTGGACTCCCACGGACCTCTTTGATTTGTTATCACCTCTGCCATGTCCTACCACCCTTCCGTCGCACAACACCTCCCAGCTCTGCCAGAGCAGATGCCTCAAGGACACGAGGTGGACAATCTACCCTCTACCACCACCACCCCTGCCACCACTACCCCTACAAATCACCCCGTCTCCCCCCAACCCCGCCCGCTGCCCTCGTCGCACAGACCACGGCCTGTCTCTATGCCTCCGCAGGCCTACAACATCGTCCCGCAGCCCTCCCAATCAGCCACTCCCACCACTGACGATACCCAAAAGGATGCCTCCACAACCACCAGTACTCAATCAAAGCGCACCCGCGACCGTGACCGCGACAACCAATCCTCAGGTAGATCCCGCACAAACCGCCTTCTAGGTGATTATACCCTCAGCAAGACCCTCGGTGCTGGCAGCATGGGCAAGGTCAAACTCGCGACGCACAATGTCACTGGAGAAAAGGTGTGTAGCTACTCGTTGTATTCCCAGGTTTTGTGGGGTGGTATCCGAGGATTGACGATTCTTTTTGCGGCGCTTTTTTTTCTTATTGTTGTAGCTCGCTGTCAAGATTCTCCCGCGTGTGTACCCGCAGCCTCCGCCCACGAACGGCACCATGCCCGAGTCGGCGGCGAAACAAGCTGCTAAGGATGCTTCGAAGGAGATTCGCACTCTTAGAGAGGCTGCGCTCTCGATGTTGCTGTATCACCCTTATATCTGTGGGATGCGCGAGATGATCGTTCACCAGCATCATTACTACATGGTATTCGAGTATGTTAATGGTGGGCAGATGTTGGACTATATTATTAGCCATGGACGGCTACGCGAACGCGTTGCGAGAAAGTTTGCGAGGCAGATTGGGAGTGCGATTGATTATTGCCACCAGAACAATGTTGTCCACCGAGGTCAGTCCCCGTTCTTTTTCCTTTATTGTCTCTGACCCATTGTTGTTCATTGTCTTACTCGTGGGCCCTAGACCTTAAAATCGAAAACATCCTCATTTCGCAAACCGGCAACATCAAAATCATCGATTTTGGGCTGTCGAATTTGTATGACCCCCTCAATCACCTCTCGACGTTTTGTGGTTCGCTTTACTTTGCTGCGCCCGAGTTGCTTAATGCACGGGTTTACACGGGTCCAGAGGTCGACGTATGGAGTTTCGGCGTCGTCCTTTACGTCCTTGTGTGCGGCAAGGTGCCTTTCGACGATCAAAGCATGCCCGCCCTCCACGCTAAAATCAAACGGGGATTAGTCGAATACCCAGTATGGCTCAGTGCGGGTGAGTGTTTCTCCTTGCACCAAACACATTCATTTCCCTGACTTAATTCATTCTTATTCATTTCTTACCAGAATGTAAACACCTATTGTCACGGATGTTGGTGACAAACCCTGCCAACCGCGCCACCCTCCACGAGGTTCTCAACCACCCATGGATGCTACGTGGGCACTCCGGCCCCCCCGATCCACACATGGTCCATCGCGAACCCCTACGTCCAGACGAACTTGATCGTCAAGTCATTCGCGGCATGAAAGGATTCGAGTTTGGCACTGAAGAAGAAATCGAACGTAAACTTGTCAAGATTCTCGAATCAGAAGCATACATTCGTTCCGTGCAATATTGGGAACGTAAACGCGGCTTGGGGTCGCTTAATGGGTCGTCGGCATTCGGAAGGTGGGGCGGCGAATCTTTCTCGAATTCGAGTTTGGCGGTTTCGTTTGAGAGTAGTTCGACGAAGTTGGATCTCCATGGACAACAGCCGCCCCCGACTCCGTCGAAAAAGAGCAGGAGGTTCTCAGGCTTTGATTTTTACAGGTGGAAGTTGTTTTCGCCTGCCGCGTCACCGCCTGCTTCTCCACAGAGTCATTCTCCACCGGGATCACAGAACCATCTGATCGGCAATTTTGGTCCGGGTGTGGGTGGAGATTCGCAGAAGGAGCCTGCGGACCCGACGAGAGGGTTCCATCCGTTGATTTCAATGTATTATCTCGCGAGGGAGAAGATGGAACGTGACCGGGTGTATGGACCGGGACACTTTGCGAGCTCCCAGCTCTCGGTGTTGGATAATGGGAAAGAACGTGATAGAGAGAAGGGAGAGACGGACAAGGACCAGCATACATCGGCTAGAACGAATACTGAACAACAGCAGCATGCCATGCCTTCGTATCATACGGCTCCGCCTACGCCTGTTAGGAAAGATACCGCATCGACCGCATCGGGGAGGCCGGATTATAGTATGCCCCTGCCAAGATTGCCTGCACCTGATCCGTCGCATTATAGTGCGGCGTCGTATGATCCTGCGAGTGGGGCTGTTGCACCGTCGCCTACGACCCCAACGTTTGGACCCCAACCTCGTGCGAGGGATTTGGGTTTGCCACCGAACACAGTTCAGACGGGCGGGTCACCGACTGGTACGCCTGTTGCACCCGTACCTGCGGTCCCGCAACCCCAGCGGCGGCCTGTGGAACCTGTTGATCAACAGCAACAACAGCAGAGGATGCCGAGGGCGCCTCCTGCAGGTGCACATAGGAGGAGTCATAGTCTGAGTCAGAGACCGACAGTGTTGGGAAGAGGTTGGGGGAGTATGTTTGGGCATGGACATGGGAGAGGTACGGTGGATGAGCATGGGGTTGGTGTCGCCGGTGTGGGTATGGGTGGAGGGATTGAGGGACCCAGGACGGCTGGACCGGAGGTTATGACGTTCCCTGTGCCGAGTGCTGTTGATGAGAGTGCGGAGGATAGGGAGCGGGAGAGGGAGGAGGAGGAGAGGAGGGTACAGCAGCAACAGAATAGTGCGGGTAATGGAGGATTGGTTTCGGGTAGTGCAACACTTGTGAGGAAGTTTGGGAGTTTGCTTGTTGGGAGGGGTGGTAGTACTCGGGGAGGTGCGGGAGGGGCAGGTGAGGATGGGAGGAAGAGTACGAGTAGTGGGTATACGTATACGTATGGGTCGAGGAGGGGAGCGTCGCCGAGACCTTCGGGTGATGCATTGAAGGATGCTTTGGAGAAGGTTGATGCTGGGGAGGCTGTTGCCACTGCTACCCCTGCGCTTTCGCAGTCCCAGTCCCAGGCGAATGGGAATGGCGCGAGTGCAAAGGCGACTCCGTTGACTGTGAGCGTGAGTCAGCCGATTGGAAGTGTGCATCGGCGTGCTGCGACGATTTTGGATCCGCAGGGAAGGAGGGGGCATGAGAGGAGGAGTAGTACTAGTGCGGCGTTGATGGGTCCTAGCTCGTCTGCTGGTGCTAGTGGCGGTGCTCCTGGAGGCACGATCGGGAGGAATAGAAGGCCCTCGACGGGATACAGTTCCACGAGTGGGCATGGGGGCAGGCCGTTGGTGGAGAGGTTCTTCCCTGGACATGGACATCCCGCACACGAGGAGGGCCCAGAGGATGCAGGTGAAGGCGGGCATGAACACCCCGATCACGAAGAGCATGATCTCGACGTCGACGACCATGATCATGACCACGATAAGGCTAAAGACGGTGATGATAAGGCTGAGAAGGAGTATAAGCCTGTATATCTCAAGGGTCTCTTCAGCGTCGCGACCACGAGCAGTAAATCGCCGTATATGATCAAGGCGGATATTAGGAGGGTGTTGGATCGGATGCAAGTGCAGTATCGGGAGACGAAGACTGGGTTTGAGTGCATACATTCGCCGTCGATTGATATGGCGAGCGTTGAGCCTACTACGAGTCGTGCGGGTCATGGGCAGTACCTCTCTGGACATTATCAGCAGGGAAGCGGTGGAGAACCTCAGGGGCATAGACCGTCCATTGTGAAGAAGGCGAGCAAGCTGAGTTTCGGGATGAAGAGGGAAAAGGGGAAGGAGAAGGAAAGGGAGAAGGAGAAGGAGAAGGAGAGGAGGGGGGAGGAGGAGAAGCTGCAGCATCAGCAGAGTCAGGGTACGGATCCTGGCTTGCAACAGCCACAGGGGAGGCCGAGTGGTGCGACGGCATTGACAGCTACACCTAGCAGTGGGAGCTCGTCATTCTTTAATGTGTCGTCGCACCAGACTGTTACGGGTGCGGCCGATCATCAACAGCAGCCGCAGCAACCGCAGAATTCGCAACCGGCTCCGCAGCACCAGAAGGAAGGAAGTGAACAGAACCCTCCAAGGTCGTATTCACCAGTATCAAACAAGTCGAAGGTACTTCCCCCGATTCCGAGGGACTTTGCTGCGACTGGGGCTGCTGGTGCGGTGGGTATTGCACCCCCGAGGAGTCCGAGCCCATTGCCTTCGGGAGAGGTTGGGCGGGAAGTGTTTGAGAGTATTGCGAGGAATTCGCTGAGTGTGAGGTTCGAGATTAATATTGTCAAAGTATGTTATTTCGTTCCTTTTGGCCGAGGATGGGGGTTGCTCATTGGATTTTAGGTTCCTTGGTTGCCGTTGCACGGGATCCAGTTCAGGAGAGCGAGCGGAGACGGGTGGCAGTATCAAATGTTGGCGAGGAGGGTGTTGACGGAGTTGAAGCTATAGCAATTGCTACTTGGTCATGAGTGGCCTGGGCTGGGTTTGATATGCGGAGCGATATGATATGAATCCTAATTCCTCTCTCTCTCTCTCTCTCTCTCTCTCTCTCTCTCTCTTACATGGTTAGCTATTAGTATCTCTTTTCTCTCTCGTGTTTGCTTCTCTTCGCATTCCTCTGTCTTTCGATTACCTTTGGTTTTTGTTTGTTTTTACCACTCTAATGTGAGTCGTGCTTAAGTTAGTGTCTTGGTTTAGGTTAAGGTGTTGCGTTTCCTCTTTCTTTCTTACTACCCTCTCTTTTTAACTGGCTTGTGTTCTTCGTCTCTCGTTGGCCCTCGCGTTTCCCCTCTTCATTGCCTGAATTCATTAACACCTGTGAAGGTTCTGGTTTCATGATACTTATGATGCGAATGATGATTTCCATTTCTCCTCTGCCTTGTTTCCTTGCCGCTGAACTACAGGTTGCCAAGCTCGCCGCCATCAGGCGATTCCTCGCACTCTTCTCTTCTGTGTTTATTGACAGGTTAATGGCTCAGGGAAATGCTAGCGTGAGTATGAACGGGGCCGAGATGGGAAATAAAATATACAAGGGAAGTAAGTGATTTGCGATAAATGTCTGCTGCAACGTGGGGTGAGAACTCAATGAGGGATATCCTATGAGGCTGCACAGCTATGAACTGTAAAGGCACCACGATAACTGTGGCTAAAGCAGAGGGTTATATGCTACGAGAGGGGAGGGTGTCTAATGGCGCTTATGAATCGATGCGCCGTCTGGTTGATTGCTTTTCACCACGACCAGTATGGCCACAGCGAGTGTTTGAATAGCACAAACTGGTTCACCCCCCCCCCCCCCCACGACTCGTGCGATCAGCAAAATCACTTGAGCTTCAAAGTCTATGGGATTTTCGTAGAGACGACCTTGCGCTTCAGATACTTCTGCGCAGTTGTCCTCTTGGTTGACTTCCCGCAAATGTCAAGTACATATGAATTCTTGTGCCTCTGATACATAGAGCGCTCCGATATTTCCATCTGTACTGATTCTCCTGACCTCTGTTTGGCTCTCCTAAGTGCGTTCATGTCGTATAGCTCTGCAATAAGTAAATACTCACCCATGTTTCGGTTTTCTGCTCGTTCCAATTACTGGCATCCTATCCGCGGACGCGCGAACAAGTGAACAGTCCAATAGAGGTACGGTGCCGGTAAACATCGGACCGAGTTAGGTGTTCTTCTCTATCACAAGTTTAACGCGCTTTGTTGCGAACGAATCGTGGGTATGCGATCATATGCTCCTAGTGCTGACCACGCTCAATTCCTTTCGCACGGTGTTGTTCCAGGGTTTCTTGACGGTGGGCATGCAATTAATGAGAATTCGAGCCTACATATGTAGACAGGCTGGATCTGTGTCTCGGAAGTTCATATTGAAATATGAACCATACGACAGCCAGCGTGACAAGTGTTCAGCCGAAAAGGTAAGGTTTAGCATAGGATTGAGCGGGCGATTTACAGCAACTTGCAGAACATAGGGCGCGACCGATTTTTTTTTCCCAAATCGGCCATTTTTGATGGCTTTGGTGACGCGTCCAGAAAATTTCGTTCATATCTCTGTAATTACTGCGTATTTCTCTACGAAATTAGATGCGAATAAAAGCTATCGAAAATGCGAACAGAATGACACCAAAAATCTGACGAGAAAATGAGTTTCCACGGACGTGCTGAAGCCACGTCACCCGTGATTTGAGGTTGCTCTATCTTGTCTCGGTGATACCACATCCATGCCATCTCGAAAGAAGGGGAGGAAAGCTGCCAGCCAAACGGGGGGGCACTACAGAACCTAGCCAGCCACCCAAGGGCCTCACTTTACGCTTACCACCTTCCAAAAATTCACCTGCGATATCAGCCAACGACGTGCCACTAGCCCGAGATGAACAGGCTCAGAGTCAAAGTTTGCAGACTCACGAGCCAGCGTCATCGAATACCACTCAAGCTGCGCCACCCTCCCCACACCCGGCTGCTCCTAGCCTTTCCACTCAGCCCGGCTCACCAGTCCTGCCAGTCAATCAGCACGTTATCGAGCCCATCGATCAGAGTCACCTCTTTCTTGGCAGCGAATTCACATACACTTATGACGGCATGGCAAATCCTACTGAATGCCACCAAAAGAGGAAGACATCGCCCAACGCTCGTCAACAGGAGCTTTCAGCTGCTCCAGTGGACACCAAAGATGATCTCCAGCCTTCTTTTGACAAAACGGCTGTGAAGAAGCCTCGGAGAGACACTGACTGGGATGCTGATGGGATAACCGATGGAGAGTCCGAGACTGAGAGTATAAGCAGTCTGATTGGCACATCAAAGGGAGGTTCACGGAGGAGAGGTCCCAGGGGCAATGTTGGAGAGGACGACGTGTATACCCGGAGTGTGTATTCTTCAAAATCCATGTCTTTGAAAACTAATGGGCTACTTGATTCTAGCTTTCGTCCTCTGAACAACTCGGAGAGGGATATTGAGGTTGACTGCTATTTGTGCAGATGTAAGCCCCAGAACTTGGGCTTGGTAGATCACACGACGCTTGAGATCACGAGAATACCGATTTCGGCGAGGTATGAGTGGTTTTTTGCGCGGCATTTGGGATGGTGATGGAAGGAAGACAAAAGGCAGTTTGACCAACTCTGGCATCACCACGCATCAATAGGTCCATGGTGATCTGGCTTCAGCACGACCGCAGTAACTCGTTTTCTTGTCATAAATTTTGTGTCATTTTTTTCACATTTTCTATAGCTTTCATTTGCACCTAATTTTGTGGCATAATACACAGTATTTACAGAGATATGGACAAAGTTACGGATGCATCACCAGAGCCATCAAAATGAAACAAGTGATGTGGCTTCAGCACGTCCATAGAAACTCATTTTCTCGTCAAATTTTTGGTACCATTCTGTTCGCATTTTCGACAGCTTTTATTCGCATCTAATTTCGTAGAGAAATACGCAGTAATTACAGAGATATGAACGAAATTTTCTGGACGCGTCACCAAAGCCATCAAAAATGGCCGATTTGGGAAAAAAAAACGGTCCGCGCCCTATGTTCTGCAAGTTGCTGTAATATAATTTATCGATTATAAAGTGCTTGAGCGATTGCAGATGCGTCCTTGGATGTCGGACGTTCGGGCGGAAAATGAAGGCTAGAAGTCCACTCGTTATGTGTACAGGGGTGGGCGTTGCTCTTGAAGATATAAGGCACGGGTTACAATTGTTTTAGTTAGTGTATCATAATCGCACTTTTCGAGTATCGCCGAATAATGGTATCTGTCACTATTCTGACAAAGTCTGGCGGAGATTGGTTCCCCCATATTATGACACACGAACATTAAATATATACAAGAACATTATTGGGATATCCCCGTTAGGGAGTAATTACACCGTTAAGGACCTCGCAACAAGGCGCAGTCGAAGTGGCTTGTGTTTAGCTTCTATCTATCAGAACATGGAGCGGCGGCGGCGTCTGGTGCATCAAGAATGCATCAATGCTCCATGGTAAGTATCCAGCGCGGGTAAGGAGGTCATGAAGTGCATGGACCCCTCCTCTAGATCTGTGTCAAGTAATGTCTAAAGGAGCGATGTAGAGGAGACAATGGAGTTGGGACTTAGGAAGAATTCGAACAAGAAAAGTCAAAACAGGGTTGCTAGGGTGATATTGCAGGAGTAGATGAATGGGGTGTAGGCGCGGTTGCATCAGCGCTGCTTGTTGTGTCACAGGGCGCTCAGGCGTTCATTGGTGTTGAGATATGGTAGTGCCGTTACTGATTAGGGGTTTGTGAATCTATACCGTACTTAAGCTCGAAGGCGCGAAAATTGCCTGGTAGCTCACTCGTGTCCGAGGCAACATACATCGTTAGGTCTCCTCTTCAGGTGGCCAAAGGCTATATGATCGTCAACATCAAGATTAAATAGGATAAAACTCATGCAGAATGAGTACGGCGTTTCCACGAATAGGAGCACAGGAAAGCTAATCAATCTTGGTTGTTTAAATAAAGCATCAAGGCCTCCGGGCACGACGAACGTGAGGGTGTTGTTACCTAGTAGTGCACCAAGTGGACAGGTATATAGATGTCACGTACGCTTCTGGAATACCTGTATCCACCGGAGTGAGGCTTAACATCAGCAATAGTTCCTTTAGTATGGTTTCGAAAGGGTGGATGGGGGAGCAGCATACCTCGGGATGATGTCGTTTGAAGATGAGTACTAGGAAATGAGAGTACCTCGCTACAGGTACACAACCTGGTTGCTGCGCAGACCCAGACACGGCCTTAGTCCGGCCACTGGAATCGTAAGTGATGCCCCCACAGTGCACGACCTCATCACTTCTTCACCCATCTCCCTGTCAATTTGTATATGCATTCAAAAGTGTAATGGACAAGGACCCTTTACTATACACAGTTTGGAGGACTGAGATTGAGGATAGATACTGAAGTCACGGTTGTTTGAGCGGCATCTCTACATAGCTTAATGAGCGTAGACGTCAGCTACTATCTTCCTCAATTTTACAAATCCCTCCTATTTATCCTTAGTTTCCACAAAGGACGTTATCCTGGTACGGGTGTATTTGAAGAGGAAGGGCAGCCTAACAGGTGCAGCAGTATCTGTATCGGGCGACATAAGAGGATTTTTTTAATCCCACTTTCAGTGAGTTTTCAGCGAAACTGGATTGGAAACTGACCTTCCACAGACTCAGAATCTCGCCGTGAAAACGGCTTGCAAATATGTTCTATTACGGTAACTACATGTTCAGCATAGTTTTCTCGGGGGTGTTTATTACCCTGAGAGGGGTGGGATTAAGGCTGGGAATAGGAGCACCCATCGAGCCTGGTTGTTGCCTCATAGAGCTTTGATTTCGTGAGACAAAATTTAGCCCAGCGATCCGAGTGAGAAGTGCTCCGCGTTGGGGCATCTCACATCTATCAGGGAAGGTGTGGGACTCCTTTCGGAATTCATTTATGCTCGAGCCGATAAACATTGAATATTGAGTATCGTCAACTCTGTCTTAACCCATATTGTGCTGTAACTCATAGTAGTCCCCGGTGATAAGTCGGCTTTTTTGTGCTCTACTCCTCTCGTATACCCATACTCTGTCATAACCCATGGCAGTTTGTTCCGTGTTCAGGCTGTGGGGTATGACAGAGTCGACTGTATTGGGGACACGTCATGACAGATGTCAGATGTGAACAAGCGGGCGAGGGGGTTGTAAGCTATGTACGTGAACTCTTACGGTAGATAAAAGAAGCGATGCGTCAAGTCCTCGAACAGAATGGAGGGTTGCTAGGGTGATGCAACTGCGGTCTGTGGATATGATGGGGTGCATCATTGCCGCCCGCTGCAAGACTGGAAGCGTAGCCATTAGTATTCCGAGAAATGGTGATGAGAGGGAGAGGAGGGAGGGGGGATGTTTGAGAATGAGGGGAAGCGAGTAGTGAGAGATTCAAACGCCGATCCGAGCATGGTGCCTGGATCACGTGTATGAAATATTGGGACTTGTGAGATTCCCACTCGTTGACCTTTATTCCTCTTCTTTCCACAAACACCCCTGCGACGCTCGCCTAGCCCTTTCATTCCTTTGTTCCTTCATTCATCCAATACCCGTGCTTTGATACCAACATTGGGCGCAGCGCGCTCGCCTATCATTCGTTTTCCCGACAACAATGTCGTATACCAACCCCGATATCCCCCCTGCGCGTCCAAGACCCCGTCCCCAGAAACCACAAACCCCAGATGCTGCTCGCGAGTCTGGTGCCGTCAGAGCATCTGTTCTCGATGCCGCTCTCCAACTCGGACTTGGCGCTAACCCTGCTGTCGCAGATTGGATGTTTAACAATACACTCAAAGAGGAGGACGAGGTGTGTTTTTTGGTCCCTCTAAAAATCATTGGTTATGTTCGCTTCTTCTCGTGTTATTCGGCTCCTGATTACCAGCGTGCCTGCTTTCTGAGAGGCGCGCCGTTGCCATAAGAACTTCAACAGTTTCCTCTCCGTTACTGGCCTGGCAAGCTTGTGGCTCAACTCCACGATGGCACCCTCATTCGTTGCTATTTATTATCTTCCTTCGTTGTCCACCTTATTTCCCCCCTAATTTCATTCCTCCACCCATCATATCCTCCGACGATTGATATCCAACCAGTCACCCACGCTCTTTTGTCCTTGCTTGTGCCTTTCGTGGAGCTGGAAAAACCCTGAAGCAAATTTAGCAGACGCCTATCAGGGCGCCTGCATCCCATTCCTGCTTCTTGACTATTTTTCTCTTTATTCATTGGACAACGCCCACACCTATTTTGATTGATGGGTGTATGTAATAGGCATCGTCCAAGGACTCTAGTCTGCCCATTCACGTTCTGGGTCCGGACCCTATTCAAACCCCTTTCCATTTTTGGAGTTATCTATTTCGACTAACCTTTTTCTCCTTCACATTATCTAGGATCAAATACCTACTTCTCCGGGTCTGACACATTCTGAGGAGTCCCCGGTTTCTTCGCCGTTATCCAGTCGATATCCACCTACCCCTTCATCTCCATCTTCCCAAAATCACTCGAACAACTTGAATCACAAGATCGCCAATCTCCACCCTCAAAATGCGATTACCGTCCCATTTGCACTATCATCCGAGTCTCGCTCGCTCATACCACATATAACCGACCCGGCAAATGCTCCTGCGAGACCCACAACGCCCTCAAAACTTAAGAAAAAGCGGAGTGGGAATAAAGACGGTTATGACAGTGATGCTGGGATGCTTAGCGACGGAAAGCGGAAAAAGGATAAGAAGGACAAGAAGAAGGACAAGAAGAACAAGGAGAAAGATGCCGAAAGCGTGCCTCCTGTTCCTGCACTATCCATACCCTCCGTCCCCAGTTCTAGCGCCAGCTTCTTGACCATTCCAGACACAGCTTCTGAGACTACGGTGGGAGGCGACGGACCTCGTAGACGGGCAAAGTCCCTTGTCAAGGCGCCGCCTAATTCACAAGCCGCTCATTCCGCTCCGACATCACCATTTGATGCTAGGGGTTACGAGACGGACGGAGGGCGAAAGTCGAAAAAGAAGTGGACAAAGAAGGACGTTCAGGAGGAGGTGAAGGATGTGAAAAAGACCAAGGGTCTGTTCTTCCGGCTAGGGAACAAGTCGTCGAAGGGGGATCTGGATAAGGGGAACTTGGTGGAGAGCAAGGATGAGAAGCCGCCTGCGCTGCCTATCGCAGAGAGGTTTGCGACAACATTGAATAAAGATACTGGAGCGCCCATGATATCTCTCGGAAGCAGTGAAGGGCGACTCGGTATGGACCTTGGGCTTGGGTTGTCTGGGGATATGTTTTCGACGGCATCCCCACCCTCACAGACGAGTACACCCGCTCCACCAACTGTTACTCCGTCGTCACCGACGACTGCACAATCACCCGCTCTGCCTGCTCAGACTAGTCTATCTCTTCCGCAATCACAGCTAATATCCAACTCGACACCCCCAGTTTCATTCCCTCCCTCTTCGACATCCAACGGTCGACCAAACTCGGCAGGTACAAATGTTAGCGTTGGCACGACTGCGCGAACGTCCACCTCAACCAACAACACTCATTCTCATTCTACTGCTGCGACCCGGACTTCCCTGGCCACCTCCGTTTCGACATCTCACTCCCATTCTAATTATATTAATGGCTCAGCACCACTGAAGGGTGTCACCAGTCGTGAATCCTCGAACAACGACATGCCGAGTTTGACTTCCAGTGCTACCTTTCCCCAGACGCCCAGTAAGAGACGCATGTTACCGTTCCTTGGGACATCAGGGAAGAGGGAAAGTTCGTCCAGTGGTGATAGCCAGGACAAAGAAAAGGAACGAGAGAGGAAGCGAGAGGAGAGGGAACGAAAAAGGGAGAGGGAACGCGAGAAGGAGAGACATAAGGAGGATAGGGGGGAGAAAAAACCAATGATTTCATTGCCTCTGACGCGTACAGGTCTTGATCTCGGCTCCACTGCTGGCTCTAGCGTCTCCGATGCTCCTGAAGTGGTGGTTACTCCTTCAAATTCTACGCCCCCAGCCACGGCGGTATCAGGTGTTCCAAGCGCGTCGCACCGTCCGGGGCCTACAAATCTTCTTGGTGATCGTCCTCGATCGCCTTCCCATCCCCTACTCCCGCATCAACAGTCTCAACCACAAGGCGGTCTGTCAAGACAAATTTCCTTGTCGACTCTACGCGCCGACGCACCTATCACTGGTCGGACATCACCTATTCCGATGGCACGTTCAACATCACCACTTCCATCATCGGGCCGCATCTCGCCTATGCCCCGTGGTCTGACGGTAACTGTAGGGTCACCGCCTTCAGGAAGACATTCAGCATTACATGGTCCACCGAGCATGTTTTCCCATTATGATATCCCACCACCAAGCCCACCACCGCTCAGTCCTTTGCCTAGTGTCCCCATCGTTACTGATGTCCCGGCAGTCCAGAATGGAAATTTGAGCGTGAACGTTGGTATCGCGGTGACGACTGGGTCGCCGTTGCCGTCACCTTTGTTGATGACATCTCCGAGTTTCAAAGGCAGTGGTACCAATGGAAATGGAAGTGGGAAAGTGGGCAGTGCACCACCGACGAGTTTTAATCCTTCGTCTGCGGCTGCTGGAAGTGCGTTGAGGGCGAGGGTACAGAAGCGGCTGAGTCAGCAAGGTGGATTCCCTGCACCTTCTAACACTTCCGCTGGTGCGAGCACTGGGACCGGTACAAATACCAATGGGACTACGAATGGAGTTTCGAACATCCCTGTTATCAATACGCCCAGCGTGAGCAGGAGCACCAGTGTCCGAGGCAGAGAGTCCCCCTTCCCCGTCCTCCCTATCTCCGGCAACCGTAACAAACTCCCGGTACACACTAATAATCTCTCCGTTAATACCAATACCTCTCTCCCACCCCGCGCAACGTCCCCTAGATCTGCTTGGGAAGACGATGCGTCAGACAAACTTAGCAGCCGTCATGAAGATGAAGACGATGACGGGATGGAGGATGTCAGAGGTGTGCTTGCGAGGTTTAGAGAGTCGAGAATTGATGATGAGTGGAGGAAGACGGAGGAAGAGCGACAGGGTGGTGTTATTGCCACTAGGAGAAGTTTCGAGGCGTTCCAACGGAGTGATACCCCGTCCATCGCGAACTCAAACGTCAGTGGAAGCAATCCACCAGTGTCACCATCGCCTTCATCGGGGTTGAATGTGCCTGTGGCCGGGAACAGATTGAGTGCAATGAGTGGGAGCAGCATTGGGAAGTATGACAGTTTCATGATTGAGGAGTACTACGGGCTTGGGCAAGGGAACAGTAATGGGGGTGTTTCTGGACCTTCCGCTTCCTCAACGAGGGAAACGTACGGGGAAGATGAATATGTGTATGATGATGATGTGGAAGATGCGTCATATTACCCGGACGACGAGGTCCCCTCTTCCAACCGTCGCTCCCGCCGGCGCGGATCAACGTTATACCTCTCGGACGAAGAGAATGACCCCGATGTATTCGGTAGCAACAAAACTGCCCGCAATAGCAGATGGAGCGGGAGCATATACAGTCGTGCGAGTTTCCTTGATACGGAGAAGAGCGGAGAGGCGCGACAACGGTTCCTCAAGCATGTTGAGGCGATGTTGGACGAGCGTGGGGAGCGGATTCCGCCTGTGCCCAAGGTGCCTCCAGTGCCCAAGTTGCCGGAGGAGTTTGTGGCGGAGAGTAAGCGCGCGGCGGCGGCTGCGAGGCAGCAGTATCTTGAGAATGAGATGAAGAGGACTGTTGGTGTTGGTGCGCGGAAAGCTCCTGCTGGTTCGGGTTTGGGATTAGGACGATAGAGATGATATATCCACCTCTTTTTTTGCGGGTTTTCTTTTCTTTATTTTACTCTCATTTTTGATCTATTTATCTTGTTCCTCTCGCAGTGCATGGTGCATGTTTGCTTTTCCCGGTTTTTCTCTCCCTCCCCCGCGACTTGACTCGACTCATCATTCGTTGTTTTCATTTTTTTGTGGCATACTTCTTGTAGAGATTTTTACATGCATACTTACGATCCTTACCTCTCCCGTGTTTCTCGTGCTGACGTGCATCTACTTTGTCTCCTGTCTCTTTTCTTGGATTTTCGTGGATACCACCTTACATACCTACATAGTTGCTGCTGTGCTTCTCCTTGTTGGTATTGGTGAATGATGATTAAATAATATTTGGGAATTTCATAGATTCGCATTGCACGAAGAGGGATAGAAGGTGTGAAAGGAAATGGCGCCTAATAGGATAGTGATCAACGACTCGGGGCGGGTTCAGGAGTACAAACGGGATTCCAAACGGCGGATCAGGACCCCTATATCCTAGTAAGACGCCAGGATGCATCTCGTGTCAACCACCGTAATCGTGGGTGACAACAGCATATGGTCGAATAGCATCGCAAGGTAATCACTTGACCATTTGAAGGCGGCGAAGTCCCTTCCATCAACTGATTCTTCTCTAGTACAGTCGCCTGAACGCCGCACGAGTCAACGATAAGAACGAATGGCTCTTTTCCACCTCTAATCTCCGCGGACTACGTCTGGCAGATGTCTCGTTCGATTCTTCAGGTTCTGTCGGAAGTCCGAGTCTGCGCCCATTGCGTGTTCTAAAGGGAAGGAGACTCACATGTTGGTGCATCGTTGCGGTCACGACTGCAGAATGAAGTAGGGTTCCAGTGTACGCGTCGACCAGTGGTAGGAAGCCAACCTGACGAGCTATTGATTATACAAGAAACCATAGGATAATCGCTGAACACGAGCGCGAAGTGATATAGCGATGTTTAGTACCAAGGTTATTCATGATCCTGCATTCTTGTATCCTGTGAAATCCACCCCGTAAGAAACGTTCGACATCCCGACGAGCCTTAGGATAATCTATCGAAACTTCTTGTTTCCGGTAAGCGGACTGGAACTTGGAACTGGCGAAAAATGTCCTGAGGTGAGATTCCGGGTAGCTAGCGACGACCCAAATGAGTGGGGCTGTTGGATGCTGTTGGATGAGTTGGGTGATGAGCGTGATAGCTGTGCGTCGTACTTGTTTACCCTCGTACTCACCCAGCTCACCGAGGAGAATGGTTCGGGATATAGAACCAGCGTAGATGCGCCTTTCGGTAAAGGTGACAATTATTAAGAGCCTGAATCGTTCTGTCGTGGATTCCTCGAGGCATTTTGGGTCGTTGGTGAGGATTTTAAAAATGTATGTCTCATAGGTCGGAATTCTAACGGCCAGTTGGTAGGCGAGTGTGGTGAACACTGGTTTAGGATCGCTTCATTGATCTGATCTTGAGAAGAAGAGGGGAGTCCGAGTTCAGAGGGGAGCCCGGCTTCTGTCAGAGTTTGTACGATGGTGTGGGTTTCCCTACGCCTGCGGTCATTCGCCTTTCTGGATTTGGATTTGGATCTTGGATTCACATCTGCAGTTCTTGTGAGATCCGCTCCCTGTTTCTGGGTGGCAGTATGGTGATGGATAACGAGTAGATGAATCGAATTCCAGGTCAGGAACCGTCTGCCCTGCCAGCGTTCCAAGGACTAGCAAGGCTTGTCAAGAATGTATTTCATGGTCAAGGAAATGCAATCGGAACATTGCTTACTGTCGACTTGGCTATTGAAGATATTTTGTGTCGCAACCATCACTGGCTTTTTGTATCGCAAAATTACGCACTTTGTAGAAGTACCCGTGACCAGCCCGCTGAGGAACAGGCACTTCTAGGCTGATAGGTGCTTTCGTCAGAAGCGAGGTATGAACGGATACCAGCCACCTTCCGCTGGAACAGGAGTAGTGCTCTGATCTTTAGGCCTCAGCTGGGCTTTGGGAATCGGTTTAACTTTGGGGATGTGATGCGGCGGGGGATCGAGGTACGTATGAGATATCCAAAAGTGAAGCTTTGAAGGCTCCTAAGCTCTGGGAAGCTTCAGAGGTTCGGCACTCCGGCTTCACCAGTAAATATTGCCTCGTGACGTGGTAAGATACTTAGCCGACACCAACCGGCTGCTCCACAGCGGCCCACATTATTTGTGTGGAGGACATTTTACAAATTCCTCCTTGGATCCGCTTAGAGTGGCTGTTCTTGCGCTCGGGGATAAGCATGAATACTGTGTGAAGGGTGGAATTCAGGGTCGAGGTGAAGTGACTGTGAGATCACCTGGCGCGCTAATTACTTCAGCTTCCTTCTCAAAACTCCAAGGGCTGCGTGGCGGTCAAAACTATATTTCCTTCAATCAAAATTTCCAGGTGAGCAACTCCATGGCTGGCGTTTCAAATGGAGCAAATGCATTCCTCATTGAAGCATAAACTCAAGCCTGACCTCCCGCTTGTCGCAATCCGGCTTCCTTCAACGGCTTCTGTACGCTATTCTCGGACCGTTCGACGAAAGGACGCGCGTGGAAACTCGTGCGTTGAAGACCCACCGATCCAAAGAACGCCATTGGAGCTTAGCGACATCATCGCTAATGGCTGCTTCGAATTCTTCATATAAATATCAGAGGTTGGCACGCGATGAGGCTGAATTAGCCCGGGATAGAGCTAGGTGATTACTGCTGCTTCGACCTTGCGCATCTTCCCTTCCCGTATCCCATCGCCAGACCATCCTCGCCGTACGAGATAAGAATTTCTTATGAGCTTTGAAAAATCCGATTCCAGTGCAGACCGGGGGCACGATCGTCAACACGATGAAACGATAGGACAGGGGAAGCTGGAGGCTAAGACTGGAAAGAAGCCTTACTTTGGGATGACTGGAACCCAGTTGAACATCTGGGTGACTGTAGCATGCACCACAGCGATGACTTTGTTCGGTAAGCCTTTCAAACATCCCGTGAGCCACTCTAACCTTTTAATACTTGGTCCGCCAAGGCTACGACCAGGGCGTATTTGGTGGAATTATTGTTACGCAAGACTTCCTCGAAACCATGGGTAATCCGGATCCCAACTTGCAGGGCACTATAGTATCATTATATGATATTGGATGGTGAATTCAAATCCGGGCGTAGCCCTTGCAATTGCACCGCTAATGTGGAACGCTCTAGTTTTTTCGGAGCCATGTCAACCTTCATTTTTGGTGCGTACCGGCCACATCAACAAGCGCTTAACCAAGTAATAATCCGAGGTCTTCAGGTGAACGATATGGTAGAAAGCGAACCTTCATTTGGGGCGTTATCATTATGTCCATAGGCGCTGTCCTTCAGACTTGCTCCTTTTCTGTGGCACAAATGATTGTCGCGAGACTGATCACGGGTAGGCTCATATCTCATCTGATAGTACGATCCCTCCCGAACTGATGTATCTAATCCAGGTTTTGGAAATGGGTTCGTAGTCGACCATTCAAAGGACCGAAAGCAGCCTAGCTAACCCCGCATATTCACAGTATCAACACGGCCACTGCCCCCGTTTGGCAGAGTGAGACGTCAAAGCCGACGTGGCGAGGTAAATTGGTCGTCTTCGAAATGATGTATGTGTTCCTGTTCATTTGAGAACCATGACTAACACGTTCCACTAGCATGAATATCGCAGGCTTCTCATTGAGTAATTGGATGACATATGGGTTCAGCTTCGTTGGAGGCAGCCTCGCATGGCGGTTCCCCATCGCATTTCAGCTCGTCTTCTCCATTATCCTGATCAGCACCATACCCTGGTTACCTGAAAGCCCACGATGGCTGCTCGCTCATGGCTTCGAAGAGGAAGGCGTTGATGTGTTGGTTGCTTTGGAAGGTGCTCATGCAAGTGCCAAGGATGAATACACCTTGACGCAGAGAGACGAGATTCTGGAGGCTGTGAGGATCGAGAGGGAGAGTGCCCCTAACTGGAGGGATATCCTGAGAGGGAATACGGGCGATACTGGTATGATGAGGAGGCTAATTCTCGGCGCAGGTATGTGGCTTCCACGCATTCATTCCGACTGTCGCGCTCTGACACATCATTCTAGGTACCCAGTGGATGCAACAGCTGGTCGGAATCAACGTAACAAGTTACTAGTGAGTGTTACCTTCCAACGATTCTTTCCCGGTGCTCATTTTGTTTCACTCCAGCCTTCCCCTTGTCCTCCAAAACTCTGTTGGCCTCTCAAACAATCTATCTCGCTTGCTCGCTGCATGCAATTCCGTCTCCTACCTCATATTCTCCTTCTTTGGCCTCCTCCTCATCGAAACGGCTGGTCGTAGAAAACTCATGATGTGGGGCGCTGCAGGTCAATGTGTCTGTTACATCCTCATTGCCGCATTGCTTTCCAAGGCGAACGATCCCGGCTTGGGTGAGAAATACGGCGCAGGCGCAACTGCATTCTTCTTCTTGTACTATGTCTTCTTCGGAATCTGCTGGCAGGTGAGTAGGTGCGCTTGTCCAAGGCTTTCAGTGGTCTTATCCACCTTCCAGGGTGTTCCATGGCTATACCCGACTGAAATTAATAGTCTTTCCATGAGAACCAAGGGCGCAGCCCTGGGAACTGCATCTAATTGGTGAGACCAAACATTGTCGTTGAGTGACTTTGGCTGATTAACTTCTCAGGATATCTAACTATATTGTCGTCCAAATCACACCTACGGGCATTGCTAACCTTGGCTGGAGGTTCTACATCATTTGGGTAGTTTTCAACGCCATCTTCGTCCCTGTGAGCTTATTCAACGTTTTCCTCTGTCCCACTGGTTTCTCCGGTTGACATATTGATCCCATCAGCTCATCTGGCTTGTCTACCCAGAGACGGCTAACCGTCACCTAGAAGACATTGACAAGCTATACCGCGAGAACAAGAATATGATCTTTGTTTTCAGGAACAAGGAAGCTACGCAAGTCGCAAGGCCCCAGAGATTTATAGACGCGGACGAGGAACGATTGAACCTCTCCAGAAGAGGTGGGGCTTAGTTGCAGATGATGTCACGGAGGACTGAGTGAAATATATCTCAATTATACATAACATGATCAGACGAGTAATATGTAGTTAAGTTAATCTCCGAATGACTTGGCGACAACAACATCCTTGACCTTGATATAATTAAATATACGGCTACTACCAAGCACCGCGTAACAAATTGTTGAAGGAATTAAAAAAAGATATAATCAAATGTTAAGGGCAACGCGGCGAGACTTCGAATTCGGGTCCAAAGATGGCTTCTCTCCCAGGCTAATGACACGATAACCCTCGCGATATTCAACGAAATCGTGACTAGAAATACGCAGGTCGGCATTCAATTAACCATAGGTAGCGGGAAAAAACATACGTTGCGGTATGGAGAGTAACTCTGTTATCCCAAATGGCGACGTCATTAGCCTGCCAGCGGTACCTCACCTGAAGGTCATGATTCTCAGAGATATGTCTGTGCAGGTAGTCCAGCAGATTGTCGGATTCATCAGGGGTGAGTTCATTGATTTTCTTCGTAAATCTTTCCGAGAATCTGTCAGACCCATAACGAAGTACAACGCGGGTGAGAACCTACGCTTTGTTGATGAAGAGTGTCTTAAACCCCGTAACAGGGTTCGTAATGATAACAGGGCTGGAGCAGCAACGATTAACAGCATCCGCCAATCCATACGGTCAGGCAACTCACTGCACGGTAGTCAATTCTGTGCTACTGTTCTCTGGCGCACCTCGATCCTGGTTTATTT